>APFE030552352.1:0-21689 GCA_000404065.3 Pinus taeda | reverse complement strand
GAAAGCTTTGGAGAACTTTGTTGTACTTTGTACTTTTGAAGAATTTGAATAAAGCTTTGGTGTTCTCAACATGGAAGGAGATGTGAAGTAGATGTCATGGAGCACATTAGAATGTAAGGTAGAGTAGATTTCATTTTGTAAATATTGCTTTGATTTGATTTGATTACTTTCAATTTGATAGATTAGATTTTCCATTCATGCAATTTTAATTCATGTAAGTGTGTTCAACCGGTTGATTGTAGATTAGTTTTTATTTACATGTTTTTGCATCAAATAGTGACCTGAGATTTGCCTCTCTGCTGATTTTGTTTTTTTTAGCTTTTCAATTTCAGTTATGTTTTGATTTAAGTCTTATCCATTTGCTTTGTTAGTTTATATATCAACTCACTCATGTCATTGACAGTTACCTCCGAAAGCCATAGCTAGACTAACTGGAAAGGGATCGAATTATGAATTTTGTGATTTGATTTTAGTTTACTTTTCTGCAATTAGATATTGGATTGCTCATTTCGTTGATGGTTACCTCCGAAAGCCATAGCTAGACTAACTGGCGAGGGATCGAATTATGAATGTTGTGATTTAATTTTAGTTTACTTTTCTGCAATTAGATATTGGATTGCTCATTTCATTGACGGTTACCTCCGAAAGCCATAGCTAGACTAACTGGCGAGGGATCGAAACATGATTGTTGTGATTTGATTTTAGTTTACTTTTCTGCAATTAGATATTGGATTGCTCATTTCATTGACGGTTACCTCCGAAAGCCATAGCGAGACTAATTGGCGAGGAATCAGATTATGAATGTTGTGATTTGATTTTAGTTTTACTTTTCTGCAATTAGATATCAGATTGCTCATGTCATTGACGATTATCTCCGAAAGCCATAGCGAGACTAACTGGCGAGGAATCAGATTATGAATGTTGTGATTTGATTTTACTTTTACTTTTCTGCAATTAGATATCAGATTGCTCATGTCATTGACGATTATCTCCGAAAGCCATAGCGAGACTAACTGGCGAGGAATCGAACTATGAATAATGTGATTTGATTTTACTTTTATTAGTTTGCAGTTTTTGATTTGTTTGAGTGCAATAACTTAACTTTTATTTCCATATTTAGACAAGCAGCAGAGACAATGATTTCATGATCAATATTTCATCTTTTGTTTGATTTAAGTAGCTGCATATTTACACTTTTTTTCAAGTACTGGTTTGATCAATAGCATGTTTTGAGATCTTTTGAAGTGCTAAGTTTTGGAAGTTACCATTAGGGACACAAACCTTGTCTTGAAATATCTACCCATACTTGACCTTTAAAAGTATTCTTAAGACCTTAGAATAGGATTTCCATTTGCATTAGACACTTTAGGAAACCAACAAAAGAAAAACCCCAAAACAAAATAAAATCTATAAAACAACGAAGTAAGGAAAATGTTAACTAAGCACATATGGTGCACCACACTTCATCAGTTTACGATACCCGGATTGATAATTTATGTAGAGCAATTTAAGACATTAAATTGACTAGACAGACCCCACAACTCTCTGTGACATTTGGCGATGAACATGAGCACAAAATATGAAGGTGAGGACTCGATTTTAAACCAAAGAAATAAAATGTAGATGCTTCTGATGTAGGATGAGAAAATTCCTCATCGATAGATGGTCATGGGTTCATAACTTCGTAGTACTTCTACTGTTATCATTTCCGTGTTTATCACTTTGGCCAAGATAGTGCTACTCGGTTATTGAGCTATCAAACGACTCAATTAATAATGAAATCGAGAGTGCACACAAATGATTATTGATTGTTGCATATAACTCACTGCAAAGATTTATGCATGGTTGTTGTTACCACTTGGCCTCCTCTTCAATAATAATTCTACTTGCTTGAGGTTTATTTTCTTTCCAAACATAATTGTGCTCGTCTGCTAGCAGGTTTGAATATTTAGTTGGTACACTTAGCCATCAATGTAGGTGCAGACATGAAATGAATATTTAGTTGCAGATTGTGTGGAAGAACATGTTGTCGGTCCTGCAGAAGATGCTCATGGCGCTTCTATCATGAGATCAAAACTTTTGTGTATGTACTTTAACCCCATAATTAAACATTTGAAGTTCTGAGCGTAATGTAGCCAAAAATCGCCTTTTATTCTCGTTTGGACATATTTTTCTTAGCCAAAACTAAAAATTGGTTGCAATGGCTCGAGGTTTGTCACCTACCTCAATTGTGATGACAACTGGTCTACAAAGTTAATTTCATCTGATGGCAACCCTTTAATGGTGCCCAGACCACAGATGTGTTATACTACAACACTAGCCTAATGTAGCTGACAAAATTGAACATTACAACCTAGTGAACGTTACTGACCAAAGTTTGACCAACATATGCTCAACAAGGAAAACATATTCCATGGAAACTAAAAATGTAACGATTTTGGACCTGCAAGTCTGGAGGTTGGACATAACAAGAGATAGTATAACATTGAATGGTGGCAGTTCTTATGATTTGGATTTGCACCAATATAAAATAAGGAGAGATAGAGCTTTAAGTGAAACACATAAACCAGATCGATTAGTCCCTTAAAATCCATGGGAGCACTTGTGCATCTTTTGCTATTTGGGACAGTGGATAGAGAACCCAACACGAATTTAGCCGAGAGAGGTCAAGGGGACAATGCACGTCAAGAAATAGCCATGCACATAATAATGGAAGTTCTACAAGCAGGAAGGCAAAACTAACATGCACAAAGAGGCCACAAAACTAGTGGCTCAAATTTGGGCAGGGCAGGAGTACGCTTGCTCTAATACCATGTTAGACATAACCATGGTCGACAAGAGATATGAAAGATAATCCTTGAATGCATATATTATTCACATGATATATATTTATAGTACATTAGAGTGACCCTTGGATTCATCTTCTAAGGTCTCTTGGACTCCCTTTGACTATTCAACTTCCACACCTTAACCCTTAGCAGATTAGGTGTCCAACAACTTGCCTTTGGAAGTCTTTGTTCGAGGGGCACTCAGTCATCCTGCTCAAGGGTCGTGTTTGGGTTGGGAATTTTGGAAATTGTTGGCCTGTTAATATGCATTGTTAAGATTTTTCCTCCAAAGAATTGATTTTAGTTCAAGCAAGAACTTTCCTCCTCTAGGTTAGTTGGGTTCGTCCTAGTTTATTTTGGCACAATAGTTCCCTTTAATTAATGGATTCTAGCTCAAATTATCATTCACCTTTAAATGAACATCAGTGTCCTAATTTCAATTCTAAAATTGAAGCAATGCATCAAGCAAATTATGATCTACAGGTGAAATTTTGGAAATTGTATCATTCACAAATTGAACAAGAAGAGTGCCCTTTAGCTTTCAAGCATCAAATGGCTAGGTTGGAGGACATGGTTGATGCTCTCAAATGGATTCTTACAAACCTAAAGCTCAATAAGGTTGGGCCTGCTCTTTTGGACTAGCCTATGAACATCTCTATCAAGCGAGATATTGACCTCAACAAGCCAACTCCATAATCATAATGATCTCCAAGTATTTAGTGTTGGGTTATAGTTTTGCAAGGTTTTTTTTAGTCTGTAAGTTTCGAGCATAGTATCATTTTAAGAAGGTTTAGTTTTATAAAGCTTGGATGTCATTGTTATTGGATGTAGTAATTTATTCCTTTTCATCGACAATGTCAAGATATATGTCAATAGGTTGATAAGTATACTCAAGTCCTGAGATAGTAAGATGGCTATGTGGATACTATGAATCTAAAATTTGTATTCCCCATGTATTTGCTATGACCGAGCGCAAAAATGCTAATAATATTACCCATATATGTTTAAAAAAACAAAAATAAAATCATACAACCCTTTTTGTAATTGGACAAGAACACTTATTGTCTTTTTTTAAATCAATTTTCCTTGTTGAGCTCAACGTAGACAAACTATGCATGTAATACGTGTAATGACCCAGTAGAAACTCAAAATGTTTTTCTCTTTCTTGAAAAGTATCTTTGACTACTTACAATGATCAATAAATTTAAAGATGGAATTAGATGTCTTAGATAAACATATTTGCAGGTTTGGTTTTTGCGTGGACGACATGGCAATTGTCAATTTTTGGTTAACCTAGGTCTCGAGTTCAAAAATATCAGCATTAGTTTTATCATGAGATCACTTGTCATCAATTTCTAGAAACTTGAAACCATCACTTAAAATATAGGCATGGGTGTTTGGGGAAATTATCACAATGTTTCTCTCTTGTTCGCTTGCATATAAAGGCAGATACCATAAATAACATCTATGTTTTGATAATAAATATTGTTTTGGAAAACAAAAAATTGAGATAATAAATATTGCTTTGGAAAAAAAATTTGAGAGAATTTAGTTATGCTAATTGTTCAGCAACCCTAGGGGATTAGGCTGTTATAGTCCTTATGAGTAATTGCCCTGACCTTGAACATTGGATTCTCGAAGCTCTTTTGTTTTATGTATGAAATACTACAAGTCCTTAAATTCCATAACCCTTGATAAGTGGATAATTATTTAGGTAAGTGGCCTAGTATTTCTATGTAATTTAAGGTATTTTTTCGAGAATTATAATTTTTTGATTGGTTTTTTAATCTATTCATTCCAAAGTTTTCATTCTTTCATTCAAACGTAATGGTTTCACCTACTTTTGTTGGAATTCCAATATTGAAGTTCCATTTTTATTAAGGGTATCACTCTATTCATTTGCTTATTGGTTTACGAAATGTAATATGTTTATAAAATGTTACACACTCACACACACACACACACTAATGAATGATTAGTAATTGCAGCAAAAGACATTTTATTATGAGGTTCTACCTCATGACACTATAGTAGATTTTTCGTTCTAAAAGGAATATACTAAATCGACGACAGTCATGTCACCGAGGATAATGCATGCTCGAATTAACCCTGCCAACTTCGCCCAATCAAATATCTCTTTTCAGTAATCTAGCAAAATGTCCAGAAAATATTTTACCTTTCCACTGTTATGCTCTATCCTACCCTCCTTTCTCCGTTGAATTCTAGCCTCTATGGATCTATCCAACAACCCATAAAAAATGTGCATGTATTTAGCTACATCACGCCTCACGACCTAAGGGTCTAAAACTCACAGAAAAGGAAAGTAGCTAACCACGTCAGGGTTTCCCCCGATTACCATCAACTTGGAAACCATTTCTATGAATTCTTCAGTGGCTTGAGAGTCCCACTCGAACATGTTTTGAGAAAAAATCAATTTTCCCAACATATTTAGAGTTGTAACATAGACAGTTCGCCCGATATTCACATTCTTTCCCTTTCTAGAATCGCAGTGTCCCTCCCCTCCACGTCGCCCTCCATTTTATATATGTGATGTGATGTAATAGAAACAACAGCTCTGCTGACGGAGTGGACCATGGCAGAACTAGTGTTGAATCCCGATGCCTAGAAGAAAGCTCAGGTAGAGTTGGATGTAAGGATTCGAATATCCCTAAGCGACCCTACCTCCAAGTTGTGGTAAAGGAGGCATTGCGAATACATCTTCCTGAACCGCTCCTATCATGGGCACGTCTCTCCACTAAAGATGTCAACATGGGAAATGGAAGAATTTGTAGTTATAGAACAACTGAAACAAAATTTTTCTTTTATTATAATACCACTTTGCATGCTTGGAGAATTTTAATTTGCAATAGACCAGATTTTTTTAATATTGGCCTTAATCGAAAACCCTCTGTCAAAATAGAACAAAAAAATCAAAGTTCGCCATCAAAATGGCGGAAACAGTAATATGTAAACAACTCCTAACACCCAGAACAAAAAAAATCAATGGGCTTTCAATTAATATAACAACAGCTGGAGGATGATACACATGGAAAGAGTTGAGTTGTATTGAAGGTAAGCCCATCGGAACTTTTAATAATGTGCGCAAACAAAAAATGTTGATATTGGGAGGCTTTGATATGGAGTGGATGCAATTTCATATTCAACTTCCTTTAAAAACTATATCGGTTCCATTATATCGAATCTTTCTATCAGAGATTTGATATCGGGGGTTTTACAGTTGTTACCATTCTAATATACAGGTAGACACGACATTCCGATTAAACCATCATTAGTGCGCATATCAGGTTCAATTTATCAGAGCCTGGAAGATAACGGAGGTCGAAGGGGGAGGTGCATTAGGATATCGACGATTAGAGAGATATCAATATCAAAGATTCGAAATCAAAGGAATATGATTATCAGAGATCAGAGATCGAAAATAATAGATGTTGGAAAATCGGTGATCGGAGGGATTCTTGTATCGGAGTTTTTTAAAATCTTACTGACTTGAAAATCTTTGATAAGTGTCGACCCTGATGGGAGTGGGAGTAATGATGTGCCAGGTGGGTCCTTCCAAATACTCATAGTTTATAATATATAAATGAAATGCAGCCACTTAGTATGAGGTTCGGGAATTTTGGATATAGTGGATTCTTAGGAACTCCTCCGATATCCAAAATCCAGAAACTCTGATATATGATATATATAAAATTTGTTCATAAAATATTTGTGATTCTTTATGATAAAGGCAATGGCCTATAACCACTTTACAATAGATCTTGGTCTCGGGGGCTATTTCATAATTAATCAAATTGATTAGAAATGAAAACAAAACAAATAAAACTAATATTTACAAATAAAAATTTATTATTTACAAACAAATAAGTTTATAAAACAAAAGTAATGTACATTTTATACATTTAGTAGGCCAAGGCATTGAAAATGTCCAAACTTCGTTTAGGCACCATTTGCAAACCAAATGAGGTAATGCATATTGGAGATTTCCTTTCGAAACACATTTAGAAAAACTCTAATATGCCAATCCCTCTGATCTCTAATCTATGATAATCATTATCTTTCCAAGTCTTTTATTCCTTTGGTGTGTTTGCACATAGAGGTGCAAAGGAACGCGAATAAGGGGAATCGGCTAATGTGGAAGCCAATAATCCTCAAATTCGGATGTTCCATTCTAGAAAGAAATCAATAGACATGAGAACTCCCCAGAGAATTACTCTGTTGTTTTCAAGAAAGATAGTTATTCAAATTAATTTCATTTTTTTGTCTGGAAATTAAATTAGATTGTTGTAGCATAACTTAAATTTAAATTCATATGGAATGCAAAGTAACATGGGCTCTTAGATAGTTCAAATTACGTCCCCTCGACTAAATTCAATGCCTTACCGGAATGGTATTTGAGAAGAAAACTATAACAATTATATTATATCAAAATTGTTAAACAATTCAAGTGCTTGATTTAGTATTGGGGTTATTTAGCAGGTATCTTGTTGGAAATTTCTTGGAACTTTCTGGTGTATGAAATTGTAGCGAATTCATGTTGCGACTAATCAACCTCCTAGCCCATTCAACCATTCGACCCCCTCCCTCCAGTGAGATATTAGAAACCCTTCTATTTCCAATGTTATAATAATATATATATATAGTCGTGTTGATCGAAAAAATGACCTTTCAACATTTTAAGGGAGCCCACCCAGTCGGGAACTTAAAGTAGTTTCTTTTCCATTGAAATGGTGGTTCCAACTAGTTCAATTGGGTCTAGTTACCCTCTCTCTATCTCTACTAGCTTGAAATATGACTTTCACCTACCAATAGAGAAGAGACATGAGATCGACTCTTCTTGTTGATCATGCAAAAATATGATCCTTAAACTGACTTTATGGCCCAACCAAACCACTCTAAAGACTACCCCTGTATGAGGGGACTTCTAGGATGTGGAAAACATAACTAAATGTAAAGTATAATATAAGATGCACCTAATACTAGACCTATCTTGATTGAAGGAAGGACAAGTCCTCTTCTCAATCAAGAGCAAGCCAAAAGGACAGGAAAATAAGCATGTAGGAATTAAAATCAAATGAAGGAACTAGACTAGGGAAATAGTTCACAACATCTAATGCTTGTTAAAACAATTATGAACAACTAAATGCCTAATAAGTAGTTACTAGAATCTTAACTGTAAATAACTCCAACTCTTAATAAAACATATTCAATAGAACAAAAAGATTCATGTCACAATACTGAAATAGTTCATATACAATGACATGTAGAAAAGAATGACATCTATAACTTTAAATTGTTAGATAGCTAGTCAACCTAAAGAAATAAAAGTATGACCTTATACAAGCTCTAGTTTCGAAACTTATTTTTGATTAACCCTGTAAGATAGCTTTCACAAGATTCTAAATGAACATTTTAGTGAATAGTCAACAGTAGTGCTCGAAATCCAAATACATACTCATGCTCCATAAATGAATTTTAAATCTTGTTGATCACTAAAAATGTCCTCCGTCAACATTAGGGGAGAACACCCAGTTGGGACCTTAAAGCATCTCCTTTTCTGTTGAAGATGGTGTTTCTGACTGGTTATGGGTCCAATTACCCTGTCATTTACGACTAACCTAAAACTAATCTAACCTAAACAAAGATTTAATCTATTTACACCTATATTACATCATGTTACATTTCCTTTATATCGATCTTTAAGATATGGGTTAAAGAAGTAAATCGATACAAAGGTTTGATCGAATTAAAGGATGCTCAAACCTCAATTAAATGATTTATTTGCCTCTTTAAGGGAGGACTTGATGCAAACTAAGATGTAATAGCAGAACTAATCTAAAACATGAAAAACCTATCTCAAACTAGAATGGGATAACCCTCTCCTAATCCGAGAGCAAGTTAACTAAAATAGGGGGAAAGACTAGTATAATTCATCATATGATTTTGTATTAATTAAATGAATTAGTTCGCATTAACTAATACAAGTGAAAGACTACATTACAAATGTGGAGTCCTGGAGTAGCTCAGACCCATAATCACATTGCCTGTAATAGTGGAAAGCAATTAGAACAGAGTGAGAAACCCTTTCTTTTCTCTATAATTGATTAGATATTAAAATAAAACAAATAAAACTAATATTTTCAAATAAAAGTCTATTATTTACAAATGAATAAGTTCATAAAATAAAAGTAATATACATTTTATAAATTTAATAGGCGAAGGCATTGAAAATGTCCAAACTTCGTTTAGGCACCATTTGCAAACCAAATGAGGTAATGCATATCAGACATTTCCTTTCTAAACACATTTAGAAAAAATTTGATATGCCAATCCCTCTGATCTCCGATAATCATTATCTTTCCAAGTATTTTATTCCTAGGGTGTATTTTCACACAGAGGTGCAAGGGAACGTGGATGGGGGAAATTGGCCAATGTGGAAGGCAATAATCCTAAAATTCGGATGTTCCATTCTAAAAAGAAATCAATATGCATGAGAACTCAGAGAATTACCCTGTTGTTTTCAAGAAAGATGGTTATTCAAGTTAATTTGATTTTTGTTCTTTGGAAATTAAATTAGATTGTTGTAACATAACTTAAATTTAAAGTCATATGAAGTAACATGGGCTCTTAGATATGTCAAATTCACGTCCCCTCAAATAAATGCATTGCCTTACCAGATTGGTATTTGAGAAGAAAGCTATAACAATTATATTATATCAAAGCTGGTATGCAATTCAAGTGCTTCCTTCAGTTTTGGAGTTATTTAGCAGGTACCTTGTTAGAAAGTTCTTGGAACTTTCTGGTGTATGGAATTGTTGGGAATTCATGTTGCGACTGGCCAGACTTCTAGCCCATTCGATCCCCGTCATCCATTGAAATATTAGAAACCCTTCTATTTCCAATGTTATATATATATATATATATATATATATATATATATATATAATATATATTATATATATATATATATAGTCCTATTGATCGGAAAAAATGACCTTTCAACATTTTAAGGGAGCCCACCCAGTCAGGAACTTAAAGCGGTTCCTTTTCTGTTGAAATGGTGGTTTCAACTAGTTCAATTGGGTTTAGTTACCCTCTATCTATCTCTACTAGCTTAAAGTATGACTTTCACCTACCATTAGAGAAGAGACATCAGATCGACTCTTCTTAATGATTAGAGGAAAAATGATCCTTAAACTAACTTTATGGCCCAGCCAAAGCACTCTAAAGACTGCCCCTGTATGAGGGGACTTCCAGGATGCGAAAAGTATAACTAAATGCAAAGTATAATCTAAGATGCATCTAATACTAGACCTATCTTGATTGAAGGAAGGATAAGTCCTCTTCTCAATCAAGAGCAAGCTAAAAGGATGGGAAAAGAAGCATTTAGGAATTGAAATAAAATGAAGGAACTAGACCAGGGAAATAGTTCACAACATCTAATCCTTGTTAAAACAATTATGAATAGCTAAATGCCTAATAAGTAGTTATTATACACTTAACTATAAATAACTCCAACTCCTAATAAAACATATTCAATAGAACAAAAAGATTCATGTCACAATACTGAAATAGTTCATATACAATGACATGTAGAAAAGCATGACATCTATAACTTTAAATTGTTAGATAGCTATCCATCCTAAAGAAATAAAAGTTTGTCCTTATACAAATTCGAGTTTTGAAACTCATTTCTGATTAACCCTGCAAGATAGCTTCATCATATTCTAAATGAGAATTTTAGTGAACAGTCAACAATAGTGCTCATGCTCTAGAAATGAATTTGAAATCTTGTTGATCGGAAATAATGTCTTCCATCAACATTAGGGGAGACCACCCGGTCAGGAACTTAAAGCAACTCCTTTTCTTTTGAAGATGGTGGTTCCAACTAGTTATGGGTCTAGTTACCCTATCATCTAAGACTAACCTAAAACTAATATAATACTAATCTGACTTCAACTAATAGTTAATCTATTTACACCTATATTACATCATGTTGCATTTCCTTTATATTGATCTTTAAGATATGGGTTAAAGCAGTAAATCGACACAAAGGTTTGATCGAATTAAAGGCTGCTCAAACCACAACTAAATGATTTATTTGCCTCTTTAAGGGAGGACCTGATGAAAACTAAGATGTAAATGAAGAACTAATCTAAAACATGAAAAAAATATCTCAAACTAGAATGGGATAACCCTCTCCTAATCCAAGATCAAGTTAACTAAAACAGGGGGAAAGACTGGTATAATTCATCATATGATTTTGTATTAATTAAAGGAAGTAGTTCACATTAACTAATACAAGTGAAAGCACAATAAGCCTACATTACAAATGTGCATTCCATGAGTAGCTCAGACCCATAATCACATTACCTGCAATAGTGCAAAGCAATTAGAATAGAGCCAGAAACCTTTTGCTTTCTCTATAATTGATTAGATATTAAAATAAAACAAATAAAACTAATATTTACAAATAAAAGTTTATTATTTACAAACAAATAAGTTTAAAACAAAAGTAATGTACATTTTATACATTTAGTAGGCCAAGGCATTGAAAATGTCCAAACTTCGTTTAGGCACCATTTTTAAACCAAATGAGGTAATGCATATGGGAGATTTCCTTTCAAAACACATTTAGAAAAACTCTGATAGGTCAATCCCTCCATTCTATGATCTCCGATAATCGTTATCTTTCCAAGTCTTTTATTCCTTCAGTGTATTTACACACATAGGTTCAAAGGAACGTGGATAAGGGGATTTGGCTAATGTGGAAGCCAATAATTATAAAATTCAAATGTTCCATTCTAGAAAGAAATCAATAGACGTGAGAACTCCTCAGAGAATTACTCTATTGTTTTTAGGAAAGATAGTTATTCAAGTTAATTTCATTTTTTTCTCTGGAAATTAAATTAGATTGTTGTAACATAACTTAAATTTAAATTCATATGGAATGCAAAGTAACATGGGCTCTTAGATATGTCAAATTCACGTCCCCTCAAATAAAAAAAAAAAGAAATGTCTTACCGGAATGGTATTTGAGAAGAAAACTATAACAATTATATTATATCAAAGTTGGTAATCAATTCAAGTGCTTGCTTCAGTATTTGGGTTATTTAGCAGGTCTCTTGTTAGAAAGTTCTCAAAACTTTCTAGTGTATGGAATTGTTGGGAATTCATGTTGTGACTAGCCGGCCTCCTAGCGCATTTGACCCCCGCACTCTAATGAAATATTAGAAACCCTTCTATTTCTATATTAGTATATATATATATATATATATATATATATATATAATATATATATATATATATATTCGTGTTGATCGAAAAAATAAAACAAATAAAACTTATATTTACAAATAAAATTTTATTATTTACAAACAAATAAGTCTATAAAACAAAAGTAATGTACATTTTATACATTTAGTAGGCCAAGGCATTGAAAATGTCCAAACTTCGTTTAGGCACCATTTGGAAACCAAATGAGGTAATGCATATCATAGATTTACTTTTGAAACAAATTTACAAAAACTCTTATATGTCGATCCCTATGATCTATGATAATCATTATATTTCCAAGTATTTTATTCCTTCAAGTTATTTGCACACTGAGTTGCAAACAAACACGGATAGGGGAAATTGGCCAATGTGGAAGGAAATAATCCTAATATTCAGATGTTCCATTCTAAAAACAAATTAATATGCATGAGAACTCCTCAGGGAATTACTCTTTTGTTTTCAGGAAAGATATTTATTCAAGTTAATTTCATTTTTGTTCTCTCGAAACTAAATTAGAATGTTGTAACATAACTTAAATTTAAAGTCATATGGAATGTAAAGTAACATGGGCTTTTAGATATGACAAATCCACATCCCCTCAAATAAATGCAATGCCTTACTGGAATGGTATTTGAAAATAAAACTATAACAATTATATTATATCAAAGTTGTGAATCAATTCAAGTGCTTGCTTCAGTATTGGGGTTATTTAGAAGGTATCTTGATAAAGTTCTTGTAACTTTCTGGTGTATGGAATTGTTGGGAATCCATGTTGTGATTGGCCAGCCTCCTAGCCCATTCGAACATTCAACCCTTGCCCTTTAGTGAAATATTAGAAACCCTTTATGTCTCCATGTTATATTATATATATATATATATATATATATATATATATATACATATATTATATAATAATATATATATATATATATATACATATATATATATATATATATATATATATATATATAATATATACATTATATATATATATATATATATATATATATATATATATATATTATATATAGTCTTTTCGATCGTCAAAAATGACCTTTCAACATTTTAAGGGAGCCCACCTAGTTGAGAACTTAAAGCAGTTCCTTTTCTGTTGAAATGGTGGTTTTGACTGGATCAATTGGGTACACTTACCCTCTCTCTACTCTACTAGTTTAAATTATGACTTTCACCTACCATTAGAGAAGAGACATCATATCGACTGTTCTTGTTGATCAGGCAAAAAAATTATACTTAAACTAACTTTATGGCCCAATCAATCCACTCTGAAGATTGCCCATGTATGAGGGGAATTCTAGGATGCGAAAAGTATAAATAAATGCAAAGTATAATCTAAGATGCATCTAATACTAGACCTATCTTGATTGGAGGAAGGATAAGTCCTCTTCTCAATTAAGAGAAAACTAAAAGGACGGGAAAAGAAGCATGTAGGAATTGAAATAAAATGAAGGAACTAGACGAGGGAAATAGTTCACAACATTTAACCCTTGTTAAAACAATTATACAACTAAATGCCTGATAAGTAGTTACTAGACACTTAAATGTAAATAATTCCAACTCTTAATAAAACATATTCAATAGAAAAAAAAGATTCATGTCACAATACTGAAATAGTTCATATACAATGACATGTAGAAAAGCATGACATATATAACTTTAAATTGTTAGATAGCTAGCCAGCCTAAAAAAATAAAAGTTTGTCCTTATACAAGTTCCAATTTCGAAACTCATTTTTTATTAACCTTGCAAGATAGCTTCACCAAATTCTAAATGAGAATTTCAATGTACACTCAATATTAGTGCTCAAAAGCCACATAGATACTCATGCTCCATAAATGAATTTGAAATCTTGTTGATCGGCAAAAATGTCCTTCGTCAGCACTAGGAGGAGACCACACGGTCGGGAACTTAAAGCAACTCCTTTTCTATTGAAGGTGGTGGCTCCAACTAGTTATCGATCTAGTTACCCTATCATCTAAGACTAACCTAAAACTAATCTAACCTAAACTAAGAGTTAATCTATTTACACCTATATTACATCATGTTACATTTCCTTTATATCGATCTTTAAGATAGGGGATAAAGAAGTAAATAGACATAAAGGTTTGATCAAATTAAAGGTTGCTCAAACCATAATTAAATGATTCATTTGCCTCTTATAGAGATGAATTAATGCAAACTAATATGTAAATGTAAAACTAATCTAAAATATGAAAAACCTATCTCGAACTAGAATGGGATAGCCCTCTCCTAATCCAAGAGCAAGTTAACTAAAGCAGGGGGAAAGACTGGTATAATTCATCATATGATTTTGTATTAATTAAAGGAAGTAATTCACATTAACTAATGCAAGTGAAAGCACATAATCCTAAATTACAAATGTATAGTCCATGAGTAGCTCAAACCCATAATCACATTATCTGCAATAGTGCAAAGCAATCATAGCCAGAAATCCTTTGTTTTCTCTATAATTGATTAGATTTTAGAACAAAACAAATAAAACTAATATTTACAAATAAAAGTTTATTATTTACAAATGAATAAGTTTATGAAACAAAAGGAATGTGTAGATTATACATTTAGTAGGACAAGGCATTGAAAATGTCCAAACTTTGTTTAGGCACCATTTGCAAACCAAATGAGGTAGTGCATATCAAAGATTTTCTTTCGAAACACATTTACAAAAACTTTCATGTGGAAATCCCTGTGATCTACGATAATTATTATCTTTCCAAAGTCTTTTATTCCTTCGGTGTATTTTCACACAAAGGTGCAAAGGACCGCGGATAGGGGAAATTAGCCAATGTGGAAGGAAATAATCCTAAAATTCAAATGTTCCATTATAGAAAGAAATTAATATGCGTGAGAAATCCTTAGAGAATTACTCTTTTGTTTTCAGGAAAGATAGTTATTGTTGAGTCCCAAACTTGCATCTTTCCTACACCTTTTTCTAGCTTCTTTCCATTCATCTGAACCTCCTAAGTCATCAGTATCATTGCATATTAGTTTAAAAAGAGCATTTAAAGCGGTTTCTTGGCTATGTGTGTTGTGTTGCTATTTGAACTAGATTTTTGTTTATGAGTTGCGGAATCTTATCACTTTCCGCAGCCAGCCCAACTTTCCGCAATTGTTTTGTCAAAGTCTATATTGCAGGTGTCTTCAGGCGAATCGAGCCACATGGGCAAGTTGAAAACAACGTGGACATGGACCGAGTCCTATTGGCTCAGTTGAATTCATCAAAAGAGGCCATAGTCAACGGGGGGCAGAGCGGTGGTCAACCTAAGAGTCCTACGGTGATAAAACTATGTTTTTCACCACGCGAAGACTTGTGTGGCCATTCCTCAATCTTAGGAGACATATCAACACATGTGGACTGCTCCATGAGCCAAATCCAATGGCCACCCTCCAAAGATTTAATCCTCACGGCAGCCATAATGCTAGATTTCTGGACGTGGTTGTTCACGTGTCTTTTATCAGCGCAGATTGTAGGAAATTAGTTATGACATCCTCTGTTATAAATAATGTGTTCTCATAAGCATATTAGCTAGTTTTTTGTAATGCAATTTTGACTGTTAACAAGCCCACTGTGCCGTGACTTTATTTCTGTGTTATGACTGCATTTTGAATACATGAGAAGACTCTGTTTATAAGCTCAATTCATGGTTAATAGTTGTTGCCCGAGGACTGTGCAGAGGGCCTCTTGCACCTAGTGTGATCTGGAGGATCAGGAAAGAGAGTTATTGGTTCAATAATTTCTTAAGTATGCTCTCTTCTTGCACCTAGTGTGACCTGGAAGATCAGAAAGAGAATTATTAGCCCAACTTAAAAATAAAAAATGACATGCATAGAGCAAGAGTTTCTAGGGGAAGGTTTATAGCTAGAGCCAAGAGTTCGATTTTCACAACTCCATCTTCTTCAAGGCATAGACAAGATTCACCACCATCTACTCCTAGCCTTGAGATCCCTGGAATTCTAGGAGCAGCAGCTGAATTAGAGGATTCTCCTACACTATCTACCAAATCTCATTTAGAAGAAGACCCTTTCTTTACTTCTACAGGAGAGCATATTGTAATTAAAGGAGTAGAATCACTTGAAGAAGAAAAGGAAGAAACTCCCTCTCATCCTCGCTTGATAGAAGAACCAGAGGACTCTGAGGACTCTGAAGAAACTATCATGACAGAGGAAGTAGTAGATGGATTCGAAGGTAGAGGTACAGGTAGGGGAGGAGGAAATAATGGAGGCAACAATGGTGGAGGTGGAGGTAATAATGGAAGAAATAGGGAAGGAGACAACTCGTTTGGATTCCCTATAGTTGATGAGGAAACTCATACAACGATGAGCATTCACCATCTGTCCCCCACTTTTATGGATTGCGAAGTGAGGTCTGAAACATTTCTGTTTAGTTTAAGTGTGTGCCGACTTATGATTATATGAAGACTCTCAAAACTCAACTTTTCCTTCACATTGAAGGGAGCCACTTTGAAATGGTTCATGGGATTAGTCACCCAATCTATTAGGACTTGGAATGATATGAAACAAACATTTTTGGATAGATACCTGGACTATTGCATGCCCACCAATCATAATGATGAGGTATTCAAAATGGTACAAAAAGAAGATGAGAACTTGAAGGATTTACTTCAAAGATTTCAATACAACTTAAAGAGAGCAAAGATGAGCAACTTAGATGAGGAAACATTGAAAGCCCTTTTATTGAAGGCCATCAGAGATGAATGGATAGATATTTTAAACATGATGGGGAAAGGAGGCATTTCTCAACTTCCACTTCATGACATAGCATAACTATGTGTCCATCTCTCAAGAGGAAAATCTAAGACAGGAAAAGGGCCTAGATATCCTTCTCTCATCAGGGCAAATAAACCTGCAACTGGGTTAGTAAGTAGGGCAGAAATTGGCAATATGCTTGATGAATTCAAAACTGATATCTTGGGGAGCCCTAGTGAACAACTAGACACCCTTAAAATTCAAAACAAGCAGAAAGCAAAAACTGATGCTCTAGCCATCTTTTGTCCGAAATGTAGGAAGAAACATGCTCTAAGGGAATGCCCCTTGGATGCAAAAGTTGTAGAAACATGTATGATTTTCTCAGAGAATTGTGAGACCAAGGATTGTCCTTCAATTCCTGGACTCAAAGCTGTCTTTCAAGACGATCCAAATTCATTAGAATCTCTCTGTTTCATTGCAAGAAGACCTTGGCAGGGGAAACAAACTCAAGGGTTCAACAACCCTATGAATTTTCAACCCCCACCAAATTGGAATCCTTGGCAACAACCTTGGCCCCAACCTCAAAATCCATATCAATCATGGGTACAAGGTATGCAAAATCCTTATAGGAGATTTGCTCAATTTTATCAATATCCTCCATCTTTTCCAAATCAACAAGCTCCACAACTTCCAAATCAAAGTCCACAACTTTCATTACCATTTCCTCAACAACAACCTCCTCAACAAAATTATCAATTGTTGCTCCTGTTCAACAAAAGTCAAATCAACTTCCTTCTCAGCCATTGCCAAATCCTAATAATAAAAATCCTTAGAATGCTTACATGGTATAAGGCCAACAATTTCCTACCTATATGATTGTTCCTCTCAATGATGTACAACTCAGGTCTGGTAGAGTTTTAGAAAAACCTTCTATAGATGTTCAAGAGCAAGGTATTTCTGAGGAGGGTTCTCTTGAAGTCAATAAAGGTTCTAAGGAAGCATCTCTTCAAAAATCAAACATTCAAAAAGAGAAAGAAAAGTTAACCCCCACAAGTCCTATAGTTGAGCAACCTGCATCTTCATCCACACCTCATTTCCCTGAAAGATTACAAATTGATAAAGGGGTGGAAAAACAAATATTGTTGCCTAACTATGATTTTCTAGATGAATTAAAGAATGTATGTATCAAGATTCCCTTGCTACAAGCCATTAGAGAGATTCCTATTCTAGCAAAAACAATAAAGGAGTTGAGTCTCAAAAGACCAGGAAGGAAACCAAGAGATACAAGAAGAATCCACCTGGTAGGAAAAATTGAAGATATCATGATGGGTAAAATTACCATGCAGAAGTATTTAGATCCAGGTAGTCCAATTGTCAAGACACATATAAATGGGATAGAAATTCCAAATACATTGATTGACTTAGGGGCCACTATCAACATTATGAGTAGACAGACTATGGAACAACTGAAACTTCCTAATCTCCTCTTTACACCTACTTTACTACAACTTGCAAATTAATCAATTATCAAACCAGATGGTGTATTAGAAGATATTTCAGTCTCCTTAGATTCTTGGGAGTATCCAGTAGATTTTATGATTTTGACTCCCAAGAGTAATCTAGGAGGGCACCCACTTATCTTAGGAAGACCTTGGCTAGCCATAGCTGAAGCTTTCATTAGTTGTAAATCTGGAGATATGTACATTTCTAATGGAAATTCGACAAAGAAATTTAATTTGTATCCTCCAGCAAAAGCAATCACAGAAGTAGGAGATAATGAATGGGTCAATGATGAGGACACTATACAACCTATCTTTACCATTTCTGAAATCAGTGAGGATAGTCAAATTCTGAACACATTAGAAAATTTTGAGACATCTTTAGAATATGACCCCACACAATTTCAGTTGGAATCTGACATTGAATATTTATCATCAAGACAAATGTTTCTTTACTCTCTAGAAGAGTTCGGTAGTTCCACCATTGAGAATTTTCCAGGTAAAACATTAAATATCAACAAAAATTTGAAAAAGTCACAACAGGAAGAACTAACCAAAATCTTGCAAAAACATCTACTGCATTTGCATGGGAGTATACAAATATGAAAGGTATTGATCCTAAGACTTGCATCCATCATATCTATATTGAGAAAAATAGTAGACCAATCAGACAAATTCAAAGAAGAATGAATCCAAATCTTAGGGAGATAGTGAAAGAAGAGCTCCAGAAACTACTCAATGTAAACTTCATTTATCTAATTTCAGATAACCGATGGGTTTCTCCTTTGGTTATAGTACCTAAAAAGAATGGTAAATGGAGGGTATGCATTGATTACAGGGAATTGAATAAAGCAACTTTGAAGGATCACTTTCCTTTGCCTTTTATCAATCAAGTATTAGATACATTAGCAGGCAAAAATTACTTTTCATTTCTGGATGGTTTTAGTGGTTATAACCAAATTCAGGTAGCACCTGAGGATCAAGATAAGACCACATTTACCAGTCCATGGGGGACTTTTGCCTATCGAGTGCTTCCTTTTGGGTTATGTAATGCACCCGCAACATTCCAAAGAGCAGTACTAGGAATTTTTTCTGATCTAATTCATGATTGTGTAGAAGTTTATATGGATGAATTTACAGTTTATGGTGACTCATTTAAAGAAGCATTAGGAAATTTGGAAAAAGTACTTGTACAGTGTAAAGAAACTTTCATTAAGCCATGAAAAATGCTTTATGATGCTTACCGAAGGTATTATTTTAGGACATGATATTTTAGGGGATGGGATTAAAGTTGATAGATCAAAAGTTGAAGTCATCTCCAAGTTGCCTATTCCAAATTGCCAAAGAGATGTTAGAAGTTTTCTATGATTTACTGGATACTATAGAAGATTTATAGAAAACTTCACTAAAATAACATCTCCACTCTTGAAATTTCTTACAAAAGACTATGAATTAAAATGGGATCCTGATTGTCAATCAGCATTTGAAAATTTGAAAACAAGAATATCTGAAGCACCCATCTTGAGAGGACCAAATTGGAAACTTCCTTTCCATATTTCTACAGACTTCAGATACAGCTCTAGGGGCTGTGTTGGGTCAAAAGGATTTAGTTCCTTATGCCATTTACTATACCAGTAAAAATTTAACTCCCACTGAGTTGAATTATAATGTGACTGAAAAAGAGTTCTTAACTGTTGTTCATGCAATTAATAAGTTTAGACATTATATAACAGGCTATGAAAATTTTATCCATACTGATCATTCTGTGATTAGATATTTAATGAACAAACCTGTTAATAATGGCAGAGTTATAAGATGGCTCTTACTTTTACAGGAATTCAATATTACTGTATTGGATAGACCAGAGAAACAAAATACAGTAGTTGATTTCTTGTCTAGGATTCAGAATGCTAAAGAAGATTCTCTTGTAGAGGATAAGTTTCCTGATGAATATTTATTTGCAGTAACTACTAAAACGCCTTGGTATGCAAATATTGCTAACTATTTGGTTACAGGGAAACTACCTCCACATCTATTTCCTAGTGAAAGAAGAAAAATTATTCAGGAGATTTCAAAATATTCACGGATTTCTAATGATTTGTTTAGAACAGGGCCAGATCTTGTGATCAGGAGATGTGTTAGGGAAGATAAAATGCTTGATATCCTCAAGGCATGTCATGATGAACCATGCAGTGGATACTTTGCTGACAAAAGGACAACCTATAAAATCCTTTCTTTGGGATATTTTTGGCCTTCCCTCTTTAAATATGCAAAACAATATGTCAAAAGGTGTGACAACTGCCAAAGAGTAGGGAAATCTACCCTTTCAAATGAAATGCCATTGCAACCACAGGTACTCATCGAACCTTTTGAAAAATGGGCTTTAGATTTCATTGGACCTATTAATCCACCATCTAAGCAAAAGAAGTATATATTGGTTTGTACTGATTATGTCACTAAATGGGTAGAAGCCAAAGCGTTAGTTTCTGCTACTGAAAATTCAGTTGTTAATTTTCTTTATGAGGATATTTTTATTCGCTTTGGTGTTCCAACAGAAATGTGACAATCAGGGAAGTCAATTCACATCCAACTTGGTTGAAAAGCTGATGGAAGAATACAAAATCAAGCATAGAAGATCTACTCCTTACCATCTGCAAGCAAATGGTCAAGTGGAGTCTACAAACAAATTTCTTGAAAGTATCATCACCAAAACTATTTATATACAAAAAGGAGATTGGGCAGAAAGGCTTCCTGAAGCCTTGTGGGCCTACAGAACCACATGGATAAATACAACAGGAAATTCTCCATATGGACTTGTTTATGGGAAAGAAGTCCTGCTCCCCATTGAGTTCCAAGTCAAAACCTTCAAGATGGCAGTTCAGTTGGGGATGGATCTATCAGAAACCCAAAAGCATAGAATGGAGCAGTTGAATGAGCTAGATGAGATCAGACAAGAAGCAATCCTAAGCACTGATCTAGTTCAATATCAAAGAGCTAAGTGGCATGAAAAATACATCAAAGAGAAAAAGTTTCAAGAAGGAGACTGGGCATTTCTATTTGATTCCAAGTTTAAAGACTTCAAAGGGAAATTTCAGACTCATTGACTTGGGCCATATGAGATTGACAAAGTTTTAGCAATGGAGCGGTAAGAATCAAAACCATTGATGAATTTCAAACTCCTCTTATTGTGAATGGTCACCGACTAAAGATCTATCATAAGTCACTCTCAAAAGAGGAATTTGTCAAAATCTTTCAAGATAGTTCTGCAATAAGGTTGGTGAAGAAGAACCCCTCTTCTCCACCAGCCTAGCCTTTGTTCTTTTCT
>APFE030552343.1:17834-34467 GCA_000404065.3 Pinus taeda | reverse complement strand
AATCTATAAATACGGAGTAGTTAATATTTCAATTTCCATCCACTATCCCTTGATGTAAACGAGAGACACTAAAATATACGAACGTGTTTCAGTTATCATCAAAATTTAAATGAAAGAAAAAGAAAAATTAATGGGGTCAAGTTAAATACCAACCCATATTGGCGTGATTAACGTATAATGTATTTGCTTAGAAAATTCCACCTTTAAGGTGATATACGGATAAGCCAGAATTAAAAATATCATTTTTTTTTTTTTTTTCAAAAATAAAAGAATAACATCAGAGTAGAAATATTGTATTGATAGTTATTTTTATTTTTATTTCATCTTTTTATTTCTAATTCTATTATTATTTTAAATATTTTTCACTTTAACAATTGTCTAAATAATTTATAGTCATACACTATTTATAAATATGTGATATTCCATATTTAAAATATCTAGGACATTTTCTCTACAAATATCTATTCTATAATAATTTTAATTGTTTTGAAACAACAAACTATTGAGCTATTTTGATTACTGTGAGATATCTATCACTAGAAGCTTGAATAACACAATGCATTAAGAGTTCTTATTGAAATTGCCCTTATAAATAAAATCCTTAGGTTACATTTGGTCTCAACTTTCTAGATGTCTAAACGGTTCTTCATATCCAATTACAAGAATATTTACAATTTATAATAATGTTAAGGATTCTATATTAGCATTACTCTTTTAATGTGAAATTACACTTTTAAAGTTTACGCATATTTTTAGATTTTTTAAATGTGTTTTTTAAAGCATTTAGATGATGTGGTTTACAATTTGTTCATTTGTGAACCAATTTGTTCATTTGTGTTTATTTTCCCAAGTGGACAAAAAGATAAAATGTTTTATTTAAATTTATTTTCTGTTTATTTGGTTTTTAAATAGAACCGACATGAAATCAAATTAAAAATGTTAAATGTTAAACATTACTTTTATGTTTACATGTTTATATGAAATTTACTCATGTACTTAATCGTCTTTCAATGCAATAAAAAAATGTTAAAAAAAAAAAAAAAAAAACATTAAATTAAAAATGTTAAATGTTAAACATTACTTTTATGTTTACATGTTTATATGAAATTTACTCATGTACTTAATCGTCTTTCAATGCAATAAAAAATCATGTAAAAATTAAAAAAAAAACATTAAATACTACTGCTTCTATTTTCCAATATATATGTATATGAAATTAATAACATTTTTCTAAATATATTTCCTTAAAAAAATATTAACAAAAATAAAATAAAGAAAAAAATTAAAAACATATACTATAAGAAAAGCACATAAATATCCAACATTTAAGGAGCCCTATTTAATGGAGTTGTCTATAATGCGACTTTTTGGAGATTCCGGTGACGGAATCCAGCGAAAGAAATGAGGTTAAATCTTGATTTTTAGCAGTTAAAATGGTTTTTTAACTGCATATTTGGATTCAGCACCCTGAAAAACCCCTGGGACCCTTTGATTGTGCATAAACTAGCTATCAAACTTGGGATTCCAATAAATTGCTGTCGGATTTTGACCTGAAAAATCCGCCAGAAAAGCTTTCAAAAAGTCTCATTATAGACAACGTGCCTATTTAATTAGGCCGATAGGCCTTCCTATGCACAAACGTCAACCTATTTACCCTGCGCCAGATGAGAAACTTTCCACCGTTATTGTTATTGATTTGAACGGTAGTTTGCTGCCGATTTTACAGCCAGTTGTCACCCATTTTACGTCGGAGTTCCAAGACACCAATTGGGTGCAGCACAATCCCAAGTCCAGGTGCATGCACCTATCTGCACAAACTCCTCCCTCTACATTCGACAGGGTTTAGAGGTTAGTATAGCGCCGTGTATATATTCACGCAAAAATCCAACTACTCCTTTTTCTAGAGCAACATGGCAAGAGTCGAGCGCAATTCGATTTGGGTCTGTTCTCAGGGTGCAATTCTTGAGGGGTCAAAATTTATTAGAACTCACGCGCTTTGTTAATGGATTGTCAATCCAATCCTCAATGCAAATTCAATGCATTTTTTCATCTTTGTACATCAAATCCTTCAATTCTTGAGGGGGTCAAAATTTATCAGAACTCATGCGCTTTGTTAATGGATTGTCAGTCCAATCCTCAATGCAAATTCAACACATATTTTTCATCTTTGTACATCAAATCCTTCTGACAAAAGCAAAATCGACAACAGGAATCCAGCGACTCTGTTTTTCTGAAATCCTGCATGTGGTTTCGGGAGCTCTGGAAGTACAGACGGGTGGCTTTGAGAGTTCTTTAGCCAGGTACGGCATTGAAATTCTGTGCATAAGATCCTCATTAATGAATGATTTGTTTCCCTTTATCTTTAGCGGAAGGAATTTAGCGGAAGGAATAAATAGTAGACCCCCTTTTTTATCTTGCTTTGGACGGAAACCCTTTGTTTCGATCCCGTGATCTCCTTATACAGACCCAACAATACTTTTCTCGGCGGGTAAGTGCTCCATGATGGGCACCAGTGGTGCTCCCAAGAGGTCCATCCGACCATTGCGGCAAAGGGCTAAGGTTCTAGGATGGACTTCCTTTGATGCCCAACAGCGGGGTGGGGTTCCTAAGGCTGACGTGGACCCTTTCCCACCTTTTCCTCCAACCTCGTCCTCTTCTAATCATCTCCAGAGAAAGCCAAGTCAGGGTTTTGTTATGGACAAGAATTATTTGAACGATAGAATGATGTCTCGGCTATGTTGTGACACGAAAATATTTCCTTTATGTCTACAAATTCTAGAGGCAAACCCTGGAAAGGATTTTCTCAATTAATAGAAAAAGTTGTTGTTAGGCCAGAGAAATTGATTGATCCTTATCCTAATACAACCCTGGCTAGCACTGCTATGCTACAGGGCATGACAGATGATGCAAATCAGAAAAAGGTTGCAGTAGAGAAACTGAAGGCCTTGTATGGTTGGGCTGATGAGAGCCTGATAGAGGATGTTTTGGTGGCTGTTAATTATGAGCTTGAACAAGCCTCTGCTTCTCCTCTACTGCCGAGATACAATCGTCACTGGATCAGAAAAAGATGAGACGGCTTCCCCATATGTTTTGCAAAGTCCTGGAACTGCCCTTCAACTCTGAGGTGCGTGTTGCAGTAGAGGAGAATGAGGAGTGTTTCAGGTTTGTTGTGAGTGGTGTTGAGGCACTGGCATTACAAGAGGCGAGGGTTGAAATTATAGAAATAGTTCCAAGGTCAATTAAGGTTGTTATTGGAGACGCTGACGGCAGATCCAGGATATTAAATGATGACGTGGAATGGGATTTGTGGAGCTGTAGGCTACCTTCATCCACACTGCCAGAGTTGTCAACTGCAGTTTACAATGATGGGGAGTTTGTTGTGACGGTGCCTAAAGATGTTGCGGTCATAGAAACAAAAGCAGATTTCAATGGTGATGATCCTGGGGTGGCCTTTTTTCCTAAACTCAGACGTCAACTCTATGTGCCACGCCGCTAAGGTACCTTGACAAGACATAAGGTTCTAACTACGATGTCATATTACTAGCAATTGTCCCAAAAGATACAAAGAGAGGCTGATAGGATTATTAAAAAGGAATTGTAAAATTTAGTTACAGAATGAAATCTCATCTATGAGGAGCTTTGGGGGCCTATAGATTACAAGAGAATAGCAAAAATTCTTCACTAAACATGTTAGTAGCCTACTGATCATCTTGGCGGTTGGAGACAAAACTGGTGTTGAAGCTCTCTTTCCTCACAAACCCAGCAGGGGCTTTCTTGTCATAATTCTGAGTACAAAATTTGATTATCACTTTCTGCATTTTTGTATTTATATACATTGTTTGAACTCCTGTAAAAAATTTCCCACAGAAGAGAAACAAAAGATATTACAATCATATTGTAAGAGAAACAAAAGATATTACAATCTAATTTTAAGAGAAACATATCTGGCTACTAACAGATGAAAACCAACATGAAATGATGATTCAAGCACTACAAAGCTAAATCCTAGTTTTCAAAATACATTCTGTATTAACTGCATGTGGGCATCAGACTGTTTTTGAAGTTTGGCACTTTAATCAAGTCAATTTCTGCAGATCAAGTGGCTATTAATATAAATTCATTCATATCACACTAGTTACAATAAGTTGAAAACAAACATATATACCAAAAGAAGAAGGGAAGAATATAGTGCACTCCTAAATCCACATGTACTGATCCCAACACTCCGTTGAGCTAAACATTTCAACCCACATCCTACAATAAATAAAACGCTTGACACAATCCCCACAAAAAGTATCAAGTTCTTCGTCTCCTCTAATAGCGAGCTGCAAATGCCTTGGGGTGATACATTTAACCTTGAGATTTTTACTGGCATTTCCGGCAAGTTCTAAAACCTTTGCAGTGAGATACTCCAGAATGGCTATAGAATAAACCGCTGCAATTGCTCCCACTCTTCTATTTGCAGATACTTGAGACTTTAACAGATGGTGGATTCGTCCCACACGGAATTGCAATAAGAATAAATAGTTTAGTCCACCTACTACAGTAATCTTATGGAGTTCTTGCTCACAGAAATTCTGAACTGTTCCAAAGCTTCAATGAATATGTTTCTCTCGGGAAGAAAGAAGCTAGAATTACTTCAGTTGAATCAAGATTTTGACAAGAAAATTTTTAGAAAATAAATAGATACAATTGTAAGTCAAACAACCAAAAACAGTCCCAGAGAGCTCAACATAAAACAGAGTCTCACAGAATTACAGGAGTATTTGAACTATCACAAAGCTTCATTGAAGATGTTTCTTTTAAGAAAACAGATTCCTAGAACTACTTCGGTAGCCACTGGAAGAGAAGGGACTTTTGTTGTTCTGCTTATGTGAACCCTTTCTGAAAATTAACGATCTTTCTATGGATCATATTAATTCAAATTGTCTTATGTCAACTATAAAAAAAATTCTCAGTCTATGTTTCCATATCAACCCCAAAAGCTGAAAATTGAATGCTAGGAAAAAAAATTAAGAACATTGTTAGGTGCTTGCATGCAATGGCCCAAATTTGTTTTCAAATTGAAATAGTTGTCTTATGGATATACTATATAAAATTGCAGTAATGAATATTTACGATGGTTAATCATATAAGTATTATCATGTTTTTGTTATTTGAACTAAATTGTAATAAAAATTAACAAAGACAAAGATAATATTCAAATCATGATAAAAAATAAATATAAAATGTAATATAAATGACAATTTTAATAAGAAAGTATTACCATTATAAAAAAAAAAATTAAGTGTAATATAAATGGCAATTTTAAGAAGAAAACATTATCATTATAAAAAATTGCTTGATAGATAGGACTGGAAGTTAAATTTACATACCCATTATAACTTGTATATATATAGTGATTGTAACTTGTATATTTGATGAGTAGAATGCAGGTCAAATTTCCGAACTGGTTGCAACTTCTATATTTTGCTAAGATTTATATGAGAGCTTTTAACCTTTGTCATTGTCAGCAGAGTTGAGAGATTTTGGAAATGAAGCGCTTTCTGACCTGGGTCTCCCTTCTAAGATTTTTCAAAATTTGGAAGATGGAAACAAGTATTAGAGTTTGACAGAATTCATCTTCAAAACTAACGGTCAAGAAAGGAAGAGGATTTGAAATCCTCAACAGAATTCATCTTCAAAACTAACTGTGAAGAAAGGAAGAGGAAAAGGTTCTAATAATATAGGACCAGGGGAAAGGAAAAGGGAGGGCGAAATACATATGAGCTATCACCCACCATTGAATATCTATTATGTCCATAGTTTATCCTGTATGGTATATTTATAAAAAGACACAGAATGACTATTCGACAAACAGTTTGTGGACAATGTGTCAAAGATATTCCCGACATTTGTTTGTATTATATCTTGTATGTATTCTTTACAAAATGTGCACTTGAACAACACAAGCTAACCAGACATAATGTAAATTGCATACAAGCTATCACCCACCATTGAATCTTCGTTACATAAAATCCATAGTTTATTCTATATCGCAAGTTTAGAGAAACAGAGTCATCCTAAATTTCATCACCAATGACCATTGTATCCTTTATTTTGTATTCCTATTTAGACTAAATAACAAAGTCACCCTACAAAGTTTCAGCATTGACAACCTTCTCCACACCTCTCGTGGATGATGTAGCAACAATATCCCTTCATTATTCTATATCCATATTTAAAGAAAAACAGAGTCACCTTACAAAGTTTCAGCATTGACCATTCTCCATACAACTGTTAGATGATATGACAGCAACATCCCTTCTACTTTTTTGTATCATATGACCATTCTCCATACAAATGTTAGATGATATGGCAGCAACATCCCTTCCACTTTTTTGTATCATATCTTGTCTGTGTTGTTACTTATATGGCCCAATCGAAATGTTCTGATCCTCAGAATAAAAAGATTCACTTGTCCAAGAAATTCAGCTGGTAATGTCACCAGTGTTTGAGGTGATATTTGAAATACTATATGATTGGAAGTACAATCTTCATATAGTACCATTGTTCTAGTAGTAAATGGAAGCAATTATTAGGTAAGTCTGCAGAACATAGAAAATGTCAATAAGACATTCTACAGGAAAGCTTGACAATAAGCAGAGGGGTACCAATACCATATAAAACCTTTAATAGAGCACCAAGAACATGTCTTTGAAGGCATAAAAGTTGCGGTAAATCAAGTGAAACATTTACCATCGATGAGTCAACTGAATAGTAGGAGCATGACTGTTGCATTTCACTTTAACATATGGTTTACACATAGAGATGTGTTTGGTAGGTTATAACTAAACATATATACAATGAAAGTATTCGTTGGCTTCTAAACATATGTACAATAGAAGCATTCTATCACATATAGTTGTAATTGAGAATGAGCAGCTAATCATATATGCATGATGGGCCATGGCATCGACAACACCAATTAGTGTTTATTGTGGTGCCATAATGTGCGATTTGTTCCTGCAATTGATGCCGCATTTGCCTGTGTGCATCTCTTTCATAAATGTGAATTGTTAGCTTAAGTATTTTTCTTATTTTCTTTAACAACTCAATGGCTGGGCACAAACGGTAAAGCGGCAATGATTGCTGTGGCAAGATCCTTGTCTGCATATCTTGTAAGGTAAGTTCCTGTTGCTGAATTTCTTCGCAACACGCATACAACATTCGTAGGTAGCCTGTATCCATACCTGTTGCCATCCAGAAAGGAAACATTGTAAGTGACAATGGATATGTTTGACAATTTCATTTGAATATATAAAGTAAAATAAACGATTCCAACAAGTATAAAATCATATGAAAGTAAATGTAATAGCAAGCAAATGTATGTGAAAGTTTGTTATGTAGTGAGTGGTGTTTATCATGTGTGTAATTTTGGAAGACAGGGTGTACAATTGGCTAAAGTGTATTATCTTGAATAGATTTTGATGCAAGCAATGACTCTTCTTGTTGTCTACGCTTAAGATATCGATTCTTGTGCATTTGTGCAATGCGTGAGAATGGGAATGCTGGATTGATGTGTATGTCTGCCAATGACCACACTCTTGAAATTGCAGTGAACGTTAGCCCTTGGCGTTCTCTGGTGCCGATGTCCAATGTTGCTTTGTCTAATGTCATTCCTTGTGACTTGTGTATCATTAAAGCCCATGCCATCTAAAGTGGTATTTGACGGCGTGTACCCCTTGTGATGGGAGAAATAGGTACATATGTTGGGTGTGAAATGTCCCATGGTGTTCCTTTGTATTGTCTAAAGTCGACAACCACGAAGGATGGTAATTCTGGGGGCTTTGAATCCATTGAATAAAATATTGAGATGACCTTCCCAAGTGCGCCATTGACGAGGCCTGCATGTACCCATAAGTTGCAGGTGAGCATAACTTTTTGTTCATTGCATAAGAGCACTTTTGTAGGCAGTTGTTCATCTTCTGTTGTAGTAGGAGTTTTCTGCCTTTGTTGTTCTGCAGAGCAAACCGCTACTGGGATGTTCAATTTTTTAAGCATTTTCTTACTATGCAAGACAGTTGAGTTGTTTGTTGCAAATAGGTGCATGGATTCTTCAAATGTGAATTTCTCTTCATTTTTAAGAGATGAACGTGTTCTTGACATTAGGTGCTGCCAATATTCAAGTGTAGCTATTCCATTCCTAAGATTTGCAAGTATTTGCCGGAAAGCAACCTGGGATGGGCTAATTCCTTGTTGACGGAAAACGGTTGAAAGTGTTATGAATATGTCGAAGCTGCGCCAAAGTGCAGTGCCACGTGATGTCCCAGCGTATAAAGGAATGTTTTTTACAGGTGGTAGTTGGCCTAAATCTCCGACAAGGATAATTGAGCGATTACCAAATGGTGCATTCTGATGAAGAGGGAATGCCTCTCTTAGACGATCGTCAATGCGAGAAAGCATTTTGGGACCAATGAAGCTCATTTCATCAATGAGAATGTATTCTACATGATGGATTTTCTCTTGCAGTTGTAGGAGTGGTTGGCCTTCGAGAGGATGCATTGTTTGGATAGGGATACGAAGGGCAGAGTGAATTGTGAGGGCATTTATGTTGAAAGCTGCAATGCCGGTTGGTGCAAGTAACAACAAAGGGTTTTTGTTTGCTAGTGAGTTTTCCACAAATGCTTGGTGCAGACATTTAATCAAATGGGATTTTCCTGTGCCAGCTGTCCCTTATATGATGATTTTGCGTGGTGGTTTTGGCGAAGGGGCTTCGAAGTGTGAAAAAATAGTGGTAAAAGCTATGTTTTGGGTAGGGGATAATGTGTGATCATGGGGAAGGTTGGAAAAAGAATGATGTTGGTTTTGAATGGTTGAGTGGTTGAATTCAATGAAATTTATGGTAGTTTCTTGCAAGGGGGGAGGGATAGCATTTTTTGACCAATTGTGGTTGACATCGAAGTCGCGGTAGCCAATCATGTCAAGGTCATCAATTGCAATATTGTAACCTAGGTGTAGTTAAGAGAGGATTTACCATTCATTCATCTACATGGAATCAGGAGGGGTGTGCGGGGTAGTTTGATCTTCAGTAGATGGGCTATGTGGGTTCTCAATTTCTCTTCCCAAAGTTGTATTCCTCAAATAAATATTTTTAACGAGGTATTGTGCACATCAAACGGAGATTGTATGCCAAAGTTACAACCCCGAGATGTTGATGTACCAATTTACCCAAAACGGGGCCCATAGTTTGGCGCTTCATCTCCTAGGGTTAGGTTTTTCGATGTTTAGGGTTTTCCATTGTTTCTCAACAATAAATAGGCCTTCGAGCCTCATTGTAACACAGTTCAGAGGCATGTAGCCGCCACATCTCTTCTCAGACATAAGCTACCATAACTCTAGCTAGTCTATTTCCATTTTTGTTTGTAAGCATATTTCAGTATTTTACATTAATGAAATGAAGTATTATTCTGCTACATCTCTGTATTTCTGGTTATATCCGTAATTTGTTGTGTTCTTATTTAAATCCAGATCAACTAGTCTCCCAACTTGATTCCTGAGACTGCACAATACACTATCTCTCCTAGGCTCTTCCCTAGACTGAACTGCACATTGCCCAGTTCTAATCATCAAGCTTTCACACTGACAGTTGTGACTACCCATTGTGCAGTTCCCACAGTCATTGATCATGCTATGAAGTTATATTTGTAAGAGTTAATGTTCATTTTCCCTGAGCGTCATTTATGTCTCATAGGTACCACACTCGTGAAGCACTTCTCTCCAGCAATCATTATACCATGGCATCAAAAGAGAAATGCTTCAAGAGAGACCACTAAAAGCATTATTGGGGAAGCAGTTGAGCAAGCGCCAGTTAACTTACCAATATATGCGGACGCTCAACTATTCATAAAAAATGATTCAACACTAACATGGAAGCAAAACCAACAATAAGTAGCAGAAGGCAGCAACCCAGTACAAGATCACGGAAAGAAGAATTTGCTAACATAATACAAAGAGAACAAAGCTGAAATTTTATATTTTTTTTAATAATATATTAGTGTGAGATCCTTACAACCCTTCTTTGATTTTTGTTTATAGTAAATTTGATAAACTTAATATCTCTCCTCAAATCGTCTTCGGCCTCAAAATATGAATTTCCAATTAAAAACATGAATTTTCAAGTGAAAACATTATAGCTCAAGTAGTTATTCTTACTATAGCTCTAATAGTGAAAACTAAAAATTAAGACAGAAAATTAATTTTAGTTTTAAAAATAATTAAGATCGTACATGTTTATAAGTTTGGAATACACCTTGTTATAACAAAAATGATAGGTAAATTTGTTTGTTTGTTTGTTTTTGTTTTTTTTTTAAATTGAGCATATTGTGTTGATATGTACTTGCAATGTACTTGCAACGGTAAGTGTTTTTAATTTTTTTTATAATATAAAATTTTCAAATACAAATTAATATATATATAAAAGCTGAATAGTTCAAGATCTAGGACTTAAAGTAAATGAGTCAATAATGCTAGTACAACTACATTAAAAATATTAATGTGGTTGATATAGCTAAAGGCTTCGTAAATATAATAAAAAAACTATTGCAACAAAAAGAATACTTTACTAATGCACACATTTACTTCATTAGCCATGTATAAAATGGTTATGGGTAACTTTGACTTGGAGAAAAAAAAGAATTACACATCTAATTGTAAAATGGACCATTTTGTTAAATAAAATTTGATTATATGTAAATGAATGTTATAAATAATAATGAGGAACTTATCCCATGAACTTATTAGAATTGGAATAATCTCAAATCCCTAGAAAATTGGTGAGTGGGGGCAAGAATCTAATTTTTTTAATTTATTAAAAGTCAATACAACCTAATAAACTGTGTTAACATACTATAGCCCTTGATAAGCATTTAAACGAAGCATATGATAAGCATATTCTCTTGAGAATCAATCTAAACCGTCAATTAAAAAATAAAATAAAAATCAACATATCCTCATCCATTTTAAGTTGAAATAAAAATCTTTTAACAATTACTAATTTGACAACTAAATTATTATATATTTTTCTCTTTTCTATATATAATTAGAAACGGATTTAACTTCAATTTTAGAAATATTGAAATGAAGTGAAATTTCCCTTAAAGAATTATCCCAATCCTGGGATCACTTCTCTATGCAATTTCTGGTTAAGAAAACTGAAAACTCTGGATTACTCACAAAGAGATGTTGGAACGAATCAAGAGGCATTGGACTGAAATCAATGGATTCCCTCACCACAACACACATCTGAACACTACAGACTTTGGATCTCATACGTTCCTCCTGCATCGACATAAAGTGTCACGCCCTCAACTCTTTTTTTCTTAAGTTGAGCGGGTGCGGCACCGCCTAAACAACTCACCATTTCCATGGTTAAGTTATTTTACGAACTACGCCTTCACTTTCATAAAACTTCACTTATTAATTATAATGTGCGGAATTCCATTATAATGCATGATAAACGAAACCAAGAACAAGAACAATGTACAAGAATGATCTTTTATTATATATCAGAATTTTTACATGACCGGGAGTAAACTCAACCGGCGTTTACAATCAAGGCGGGCACCCGCCCGTGCAAGAGCGCATGGCGGTCTACCCACGCCTTACCCAAATACAAAGTCACCAACGCGTTTGTCTACTAGGCGGGCGCGCCCGTGCACGACCCGCGCCCGTGTGCCAACCTGCGTTCATCGTTCGGTGGGCGGGTGCCCGTGCGCTCCACCGCCCAACCTCCGTTTACCACCACAAACCGTGCCAACCGTGCAGGCAGGCGCCCGTGCGCTCCACCGCCCGACCTGCGTTCACACCTGTGCCTGTGTCGTTCGCCCGATCGGCGAGCGCATCACCGCATAACCGCTGCACTACCATCACACTACGCCTTGTGCGTTGCGACCTGCACCTCCGCGCTGTTTATGTGTGATCACCACCGATTGGTTGATGTCCAAATGACTCTTGCGCGCTCCATGTATATACCCTTTGTGAGGGCGTGCGACCAACCATGGCCGACCCTCCAAATCCTAACATGGATGCCCCATCCTTTGTATATTTGGGCGTCGGCTCGCCCACACCTCCGCTCACTCCACCGTCGGCCCGTGCATAGCCAAATCGCCAAGCGCCCCTATAAACCAACGAACGCTCTCCTCCATATGCACGCACATCTGCATTGTGTGAGCGCTCCTCCGTACTTAGTCGCGTTTCTTCACCGTGCAAGAGGCGGGCACCCGAGCCACAGCTCTGAGGCGTTACATCCTCCCCCACTGGAAATCATTGTCGCCCTCGACAATCCTACATGTCTAAGTACTCTCCACTCGAATCTCGCAATCTTCCTCTTCCATCTCCAAAGTGAGTCCTCCGATTCCCAACTCTCCTCTTCCGGTGCTCCCTTCCATCTGACAAGGTACTCCCGTTTCTGATGGCAATCAATCCCTGTAGTCCGATAACTCAGTATCTTCTCCAACTCCAAGCCTGGTTTGTCCACTATCCCAGCTGGTCCTCTTGGCGGTTCAGCTCTCTCTGGATGGTTTGAATCAAGCCTGCATCTCTTCAACTGACTCACATGAAAAACTTGATATTTCATGTGCATATGGTGCGGAAGCTCCAGCTCGTAAGCAACCTCCCCCACTCACTTCTTCACCCGAAATGGTCCCTCATACTTCCGTGTCAGTTTGGCGGTCGTCCCCTTGGCTCGCTGAAACTGCTCTCCGGTAATCCTGAGAAACACCATATCTCCCACACTGAACTGTACATCCCGTCTTCCCCTATCAGCATACTTCTTCATTTTCCTTGCAACATCGTGCAAGTGCAACCGTGCCAACTCCAAGGTCTCCTCCCAAGCCTTCATGAATCTCTTCGCATGAGGACTCCTCATACGACCCGTGGTCTCAACGGTGTGCGGAGCAACTGGCATCTGTCCATTCACCAACTCAAATGGACTATACCCCGTCGCAGAACTCTTTTGAATATTGTAGCTAAACTGAGCAATATCCAAGAGTTCAAGCCAATTCTTCTGATCAGCCATGACATAATGTCTCAAGTAGTCCTCCAGGGATGCGTTGATACGCTCGGTCTGCCCATCTGTCTGTGGATGATAACTCGAACTCATCAACAACTCTGTCCTAACTAACTTGAACAATGTCGTCCAAAATCTCCCTGTAAATCGTGGATCTCTATCCAACACGATACTCAACGGCATTCCCCAATACTTCACCACGTTCTTAAAGAACAACTCGGCAGTACGCTCAGCTCCACAAGGTATCTTTGTCGGAACAAAGACAGCATACTTGGAAAAACGATCAACAACGACCATGATCCCATTATACCCCTGCACCTGCGGTAACTGAACAATGAAGTCCATCGAGACACTCATCCATGGCCTCTCTGGAATAGGTAAAGGCTGCAACAGTCCTCCTTTCCTATGTGTATCCGATTTGTCCTGCTGAAAAATGATGCACGTATGTACATACTCCTCCATCTCCTCCCACATCTTCTCCCAAAAGAACCCTCTCTCCAACAATGCCAAAGAACGACGTTGCCCTGGGTGGCCAGCCCATGGAGAATCGTGGCACTCCTTCAAGAGGTGCCTCCTAAGACCAGATGTCTTTGGAACATAGAGTCGGTTTCCAAAGAACAAGTAACCGTCCCGTAGAAAGAACCTTCGTGTCTTCCCTTCCTTTATCTGCTTCACTATATTCTGCGCCAAAGTATCGGTTTCCACACTTTCCTTCAGTTTGTTTTGCATCTCTTCCAACATCTGAATCCGATTTCTACTCCTTGCTGCAAGTTGTCCCTTCCTACTAAGGGCATCTGCTAGCGCATTGTGTCTACCCGGTCTATACTCAATAGACATGTCGAACTCTGCCAAGAAGTCCTGCCAACGAGCTTGCTTCGCAGAAAGCTTTGGTTGTGATGCAAAATAACTCACTGCAACGTTGTCAGTCTTGACAACAAAAGGCTTCCCAATCAAGTAGTGCCTCCATACATGAAGACAATGGATAATCGCAGTCATCTCCTTCTCATGAACCGGATACCTCTGCTCTCTATCCTGCAACTTCCGACTCTCATAGGCCACCGGATGCCCATCCTGCATGAGAACTCCTCCAATGGAAAAATCTGAAGCATCAGTGTGCACCTCGAACGATCTCCCGAAGTCAGGCAACTTCAGTATCGGTGCTGTAACCATCCTTCTCTTCAAATCATCAAATGCCTTTTGACATTTCTCCGTCCAACACCACCTCTTGTCCTTTTTCAGTAGGTCTGTCAGTGCCGATGTTACCTTGGAGTAACCTTCTACAAACTTCCGTTGGTAGTTGGTCATTCCTAAGAACACGCTCATCTCATGGACATTCTTCGATTCAACCCAGTCCTCGATAGCCTTCACCCTGCTCGGCTCCATCCGTATGTACCCCTGACCAACAATGTGCCCAAGGAACGGAATCTCGGTCTGAGCAAACACACACTTAGACTTCTTCAAGAACAACTGATTCTCCCTCAGTGCCTTGAACACCATCGCCAAGTGCTTCTTATGATCCTCCATGTTGTCACTGTAAACCACTATATCGTCTAAGTATACCACTACGAACGAGTCCAAGTATGGTCATAGAACATCATTCATCAAAGTGCAAAATGTAGTAGGAGCGTTGCACAACCCTATGGCATAACAAGGAACTCAAAGCTACCATACCTTGTTACGATCACGGTCTTCTTCTCATCTCCTTCAGCAATCTGCACCTGATAGTAACCATGCCTCAAGTCCAGCTTGGAAAACACTCGGGCTTTCGCAAGCTTGTCAAAGCAATCAGCAGCCAATGGCAAAGGATACCTGTTTCTCACCCTCTGCTTGTTCAATGCACGGTAGTCACAGCACATCCGTAGCTCATTGGAATCCTTCTTTCGCTGGAATAATACCGGAGCTCCATATGGGGACCTTGAAGGTCTAATGAAACCTGCATCAGCTAACTCCTTTAGCTGCTGTTTCAATTCCTCCAACTCAGGCCCTGATAAACGATAAGGTGCTTTAGCCGGGGGTTCCTTCCCTGGTTCAAGCTCAACGCTGTGGTCCACCGCACGCCTTGGTGGAAGCTTCTTCGGTAGCTCATCAGGCATCAAATCTGCATATTCGGCAAGCACATTAGAAATATCAGCTGAAATAGGCGTCCCCACTTCATCACCTTCGACTCCTTTGAACATCACCGCATATGTCTCCATATCAAATTCCTTCATAGCCTTCTCCAAACTTAGTTCAGAAACATGCTGCACCTTGACTTCCCTCCTTTTCCTATGAGTGGGCAAAGTCCAAGTTTGTGTTTGTCCAACTAGCACCACCTCATCACAGAAGGGGACAATAATAGCCCTGTTGCCCTTCAAGAAATCTTGTCCAAGTATCACATCAAAGTCGTTCATCTCCATCACTGTGAAGTCCAACTGACCCGTCCAGTCTTTTATTTGCGCCGGAAATTCATGTGCCAACCCTGTCACCTTAGCCTTAGAGTTCACTGCCTTGACCTCCATGTTCGATGGGAGGATCGTCAGTCCGACCTCTCCTGCGAACCGTGTCGTCATAAAGTTATGAGTGGCCCTTGTGTCCACAAGAGCTTGAGTGGTCTTTCCACGAACCATCAAGTCCACGAAACCCAGACTGTTCATCCATGATTTCTCCATACCCTATCCTTGCATACATATTCGTTCTCTTTGCTTATCATCAAGCTTCTTCAACCCTGAATCAGCTCTGATACCACCTGTCACGAAGTGCAGGTGTGTATCAGCTTCATCATACACTGGCTTCACTCGTCGTGAATCAGCTCGGATACCACTTGTCAGGCCCCCAACTCTTTTTTTCTTAAGTTGAGCGGGTGCGGCACCACCTAAGCAACCAACCGTTTCTATAGTTATGCTACTTTACGAACTACGCCTTCATTCATGCATAAAAACTTCATTTATTATTATAATGTGTGGAATCCATTATAAATACATGATAAACGATAATCAAGAACAACAGAATATGTAAGAACAACTTTCTTTTATTATGTAAGGGATTTGATACAATGGCTGGGAGTAACAACTCCACCGGCGTTCATAACCAAGGCGGGCGCCCGCCCGTGCAAGAGCACACGGCAGTCTGCCCACGCCTTCAACCGAATTTACAATACAATACACCATACATGTTTGTTGCCCGACAGGCGGGCGCGCCTGTGCACGACCCGCACCAAACCTCAACCAAAACTTGTATGTCAACCGGGCGCCCGTCACACCGTGCGTTCCACCCTTGGGCGGGCGTACCAACCCCGCCCTGCCTGTGTGCGTCCGCACGACAGCGTTCACCCTTAACCGCGCGCTGCCCATGTCGTTTGCCCGACCGGCGGGCGCATCACCCTCTTGCGACTTGCGGTCGTCCACTTCGCATCTCCCTTCGCACCAAGACTTGTGCGATTGTTTTGCGATGTGAATGTTATGATCCTCTACCAACGCAACTCCTCCATGTATATACACGTTCCATGGGTGCGCCCAACTCGTTGGCCGACCCATCAATCTACCATACAATCGCCCAACCGCCATGTCTTCCTCCGTCGGCTCGCCCAACGTTTGCACCATCGTTCGG
>APFE030552343.1:3630-14307 GCA_000404065.3 Pinus taeda | reverse complement strand
TCTGAACCCGACTTCTACTCCTTGCTGCCCGGTCTTCACCCTCCAATGCTGCAAGTTGTCCCTTCCTACTAAGGGCATTTGCTAGCGCATTGTGTCTACCCGGTCTATACTCAATAGACATGTCGAACTCTGCCAAGAAGTCCTGCCAACAAGCTTGCTTCACAGAAAGCTTTGGTTGTGATGCAAAATAACTCGCTACAACGTTGTTAGTCTTGACAACAAATGGCTTCCCAATCAAGTAATGCCTCCATACATGAAGACAATGGATGATCGCAGTCATCTCCTTCTCATGAACTGGATACCTCCGCTCTCTATCCTGCAACTTCCGACTCTCATAGGCCACCGGATGCCCATCCTGCATAAGAACCCATCCTATGGCAAAATCTGAAGCATCAGTGTGTACCTCAAACGGTCTCCCGAAGTCAGGCAACTTCAGTATCGGTGCTATAACCATCCTTCTCTTCAAGTCATCAAATGCCTTTTGACATTTCTCCGTCCAACACCACCTCTTGTCTTTCTTTAGTAGGTCTGTCAGTGCCGATGTCACCTTGGAGTAACCTTCTACAAACTTACGTTGGTAGTTGGTCATGCCCAAGAACACCCTCATCTCATGGACATTCTTTGGTTCAACCCAGTCCTCGATAGCCTTCACCCTGCTCGGCTCCATCCGTATGTACCCCTGACCAACAATATGCCCGAGGAACGGAATCTCGGTCTGAGCGAACACACACTTAGACTTCTTCAAGAACAACTGATTCTCCCTCAGTGCCTTGAACACCATCGCCAAGTGCTTCTTATGATCCTCCATGTTGTCACTGTAAACCACTATATCATCCAAGTATACCACTACGAACGAGTCCAAGTATGGTCATAGAACATCATTCATCAAAGTGCAAAATTTAGCAGGAGCATTGCACAACCCTATGGCATAACAAGGAACTCAAAGCTACCATACCTTGTTACGATCACGGTCTTCTTCTCATCTCCTTCAGCAATCTGCACCTGATAGTAACCATGCCTCAAGTCCAGCTTGGAAAACACTCGGGCTTTCGCAAGCTTGTCAAAGCAATCAGCAGCCAATGGCAAAGGATACATGTTTCTCACCATCTGCTTGTTCAATGCACGGTATTCACAGCACATTCGTAGCTCATTGGAATCCTTCTTTCACTGGAATAATACCGGAGCTCCATATGGGGACCTTGAAGGTCTAATGAAACTTGCATCAGCTAACTCCTTTAGCTGCCGTTTCAATTCCTCCAGCTCAGGCCCTGATAAATGATAAGGTGCTTTAGCCGGGGGTTCCTTCCCTGGTTCAAGCTCAATGTTATGGTCCACTGCACGCCTTGGTGGAAGCTTCTTCGGTAGCTCATCAGGCATCAAATCTGCATATTCGGCAAGCACATCAGAAATCTCAGTTGAAATAGGCATCCCCACTTCATCACCTTCGACTCCCTTGAACATCACCACATATGTCTCCATATCTGACTCCTTCATAGCCTTCTCCAAACTTAGTGCAGAAACATGCTGCACCTTGACTTCCCTCCTTTTCCTATGAGTGGGCAAAGTCCAAGTTCGTGTCTGTCCAACCAGCACTACCTCATCGCAGAATGGGACAACAATAGCCTTGTTTCCCTTCAAGAAATCTTGTCCAAGTATTACATCGAAGTCATTCATCTCCATCACCGTGAAGTCCAACTGACCCATCCAGTCTTTTATTTGTACCGGCACTTCGTGTGCCAAACCCGCCACCTTAGCCTTAGAGTTCACTGCCTTGACCTCCATGTTCGATGGGAGGATCGTCAGTCCGACCTCTCTTGCCAACCGTGTCATCATAAAGTTATGGGTGGCCCCTGTGTCCACAAGAGCTTGAGTGGTCTTTCCACGGACCATCAAGTCTACGAAACCCAGACTATTCATCCATGATTTCTCCATAACTTGTCCTTGCATACATATTCATTCTCTTCGCTTATCATCAAGCTTCTTCAACCCTGAATTAGCTCTGATACCACTTGTCACGACCCAACTCTTTTTTTCTTAAGTTGAGGGGGTGCGGCACTGCCTAAGCAACCAACCGTTTCCATAGTTATGTTACTTTACGAACTACGCCTTCATTCATGTATTAAAACTTCATTTATTATTATAATGTGCGGAATCCATTATAAATACATGATAAATGATGAACAAGAACAGCAGAATATGTAAGAACAACTTTCTTTTATTATATGAAGATTTGATACAATGGCCGGGAGTAACAACTCCACCGGCGTTTATAACCAAGGCGGGCGCCCGCCCATGCAAGAGCGCACGGCGGTCTACCCACGCCTTCAACCGATTTTACAATACAACACAATACAATGCAACGCATGTGCGTTTTTTGCCCGATGGGTGGACGTGCCCGTGCACGGACCAAACCAACCTCAACCAAAACTCATACACCAACCGGGCGCCCGTTGCACCGTGCGCTCCACCCTTGGGCAGGAGGACCAACCATGCCTTGCCCGTGTGCCTCTGCACGACGGCGTTCACCCTCAACCACGCGCTGTCCATGTAGCTCGCCCGACTTGCAGGCGCATCACCCTCATGCAACCAGCGGTTGTTTACTCCGCATCCTCCTTCGCACCAAGACTTGTGTGCTTGTCTTGCGATGTGAATGTCGATGTCAAATGAAGCTCGTCCATCATAAGTTTATACCCTTGTGCGGAGGTGTGACCATCGTTCGGCCGACCTCCAAAATCCTCCACGAACGCCCCTCCATCAAGTATTTTGGGCGTCGGCTCACCCACGCCCTCACCCAACCTTCCGTCTGCTCCGTGTGTAGGGAGAGCTGTCCAGCTCGCCTATAAGTATGCGAGCGCCCATCATAACTCGCGTGCAGTCTAACATCACCGCGCCATCGCATGACGAACAACTCGCACCTTCCCATACTTAGTCGCATTTCGCCATGTGGGAGGCGCGCGCCCGCGCCCGGAGCTGCAAGGCATTACAGGTGGGGTGGGGTAGGGAAAGGAGAGTATGTCGTGTTTGACTGCAATGCAAAGAAGAATCGAATACTAAATCATTGTCACGCACTAAAAACAAACAAAGCAACCACGACCGAGGACAGTAACAGGAGCTGCAGCAGCAGCCATGGAAGCTGCCCACCAAAAGCCTAGCTGAGGTGGTGATAATAAGGTGTGGTGATAATAAGGTACTGACTGCAACATCCATATCATCATATTTTATGGGTTTCTGATTTTTCCTTTCGGGTTCTGGATATTATTTAGTCCTGGTTCTGGAAAAACGTTTTTGGTAAGGGGTTGACATGGGGATAACAATGCTTATGTTCATGCTCAGGCTTTTTCATTTTATCAAGAGGTAATCCATGCTTGCTGGGGTAGCAGCAATTCTGATTCATTCGGGCCAGGAGTCCTGTTGAGTGGACGCTGGGTTGTCGGGATAGGCGATCAGTGAAACCATGAGAAAATTCGGGTTTTTGGGCCTTCTGGGGGTCATGCTAGTGATTTTCCAACTGATATGCCTCATTCCGTCCCAGACCATTCCTCCAGAAAATGATGTACAGTGTCTTCAGACTACTTTCAAGGAATGGAAGGACCCTCTGGGGAACCTCTACACCTGGAACTTCAAGAACGCTACCAAGGGGTTTATTTGCAATTTTCTGGGAATTACTTGTTGGCATGATGATGATAACAAAGTGATGTCAATTTCGCTTCAAGATATGGGGCTTCAAGGTGAGTTTCCATCTGGAGTACAGTACTGCAAGAGTACGACGAGCTTGACTCTCTCTCAAAACAGTCTTACGGGTACCATTCCCAAGGAGCTCTGCCAATGGATTCCTTTTCTGGTAACTGTTGATCTCTCCCAGAACATGTTTATGGGACCTATTCCTATTGAGCTTCATAATTGCACATACCTCAATATCCTCCGCCTAAATGGAAATCAACTTACAGGGGAAATTCCCTGGCAATTGACACGGCTCAACCGTCTCAAGGACTTCAATGTAGCAAACAACAAGCTTACTGGAAATATACCTTCATTCACTCACAACTTTTCTCCCTCTAGTTTTCAGGGTAACCCTGGGCTATGTGGGCCTCCCCTTTCAAAAGCATGCGAATCAACCAACGGGCCAGTAAATCCCATGGTTGTCGTGGCTTTTCTTTTGTTTGGCATAGTGTTAATTGTTTGGATTTTACTTGGTCTTCATTGGATGATTTCTAAAGCAAAAAAAAGAAGATCTGCTAAAATCCCATTCCCAACATCCAGAGAGCCCAGCGATTGGCAGAAATATGTACGAGTTCGGAGATGTGTTAAAGTTCGCTTGTTCGAGAAGCCAATGAGAAAAATGAGATTGGACGATCTTCTAGCTGCCACTCAAGACTTTAGCGAAGACAATATCATATTGTGCAGAAGAACAGGTATCCTCTATAAACGCAAGCTGCCCGATGGGTCTTTGTTGGCAGTAAAAAGGCTCCGCTCATGCTCATAGGGTGCAGAAGATTTCAAGTGCGAGATGAAGAAATTAGCCCATCTGAGGCACTGAAATCTTGTTCCTCTTCTGGGCTACTACATTCTAGAAGAAGAGAGGCTGTTGGTGTACAAAAATATGGCGAGGGGAACGCTCCTCAGCTGCCTCCATGGCGTTTATGGTGACCATAATACGCTCGACTAGGCGACAAGGCTGAAGATCTGTATAGGCACTGCCAGAGGATTTGCTTGGCTTCACCACAGCTACGATCCCCACGTCGTGCGTCGCAATATAAGCAGTGGAATCATCTTTCTAGATGAAGAGTACGAACCGCGCATTAGTGGATTCGGTTTGGCCAGACTTCTGAATCCTGAGGACAGTCACTATGTTACCATTTCTTGCTCTGGAGAGAAGACTACTGATGAGGTTGTGGAGGAATTTGGGTACGATGCTCCGAAAACGTGGAGGAACACGTCTGTTGCGACATTGAAAGGAGATGTATATAGTTTCGGAATACTTGTGTTAGAGATAATCACGGGGTTAAGGCCGCGTGACACCATCATGGATGAAGAAAGTAGGAATGAAATGACTTTCCTTGAATGCATACATGGTGCTTTTGTACATGAGGGCGTCGACTGTATAGAGCAGGCAATACAACGCTATCACGCGAATCAGATGAATGTATCATCAGAGGATTGGATACACCGTCTTTTTGCAAAGAAAGATTGTGTTGAGCGGGTAAAAGACAGGTATCGTGCTAATCAGATGGCGGAATTATCCGACGAAGATATTTCAGCCGTTGCAGAGGTGCCCTGCGTGGCATTTGAATGTGTGACTATTGATCCGGGAGAGAGGCCATCAATGTATGAAGTGTACAAGCGTTTGATGAAGATTGGAGAGAGGTATACTGGCATTTCAGATGACGACGACGAGGAAGTCTCCCTTCTTCAATACAATCGGGAATCATCCGGTTAATGGCGTTGTTGTTTACACCCAAGTGTTAAATAGACATAATGTGCGATAAAATGGTCTTTTTTAGTCTTTGAGAGCAGAATGCAAAATCCATGCACTACACTTAATAAGCAAATTAGGGTTATGATTGGAAATTTCAGTGTTGTGATTCATGCAATGCTAATAGATAGAAAGGAAAAGTACTAGAATTCTCATCAGGGAGGTTTTCTTTGTTGGTAGAATCGGGAAATGTAGCCATTGGTATCAACTTAAGATCTATTAAGGATTATTTTCACAAGAAGGATGTTTTTCTGCGGTCAATTAATTATAGAAATTAACAACAAATAAATCAAAAAAGGGTAATTAGGCAAAAGGGTTTACCAAGTATTCGTGAACCGCTATATACACCTTAATCGAAGCTAAGGGATTAACGTACAACGACCAATCTCCCTGAATGCTGTGTTTGGTGTATCACATCTACAAGGAGGATGACTCGGTTCCCTGTGGCTAAAAGATAACAGCCTAGTGGAGTCTCCCAATGTATATTTTATGGTACGGGGAGCACAACTCCGTGTTAGCACTGTCTAATACATAATTGTTCGGTGAGAGTGTTCCGATATACTTGCCATACTGAAGTGCCACCTATATACCTGAAGGTACTTGAGAACCTCTGATATACTTGCGTACTGGAATGGGATTTCACCCTCGAGATATAATGCAGGCAATTAATGGAAACTGCTAGGTTTATCAACATTGGAACACGTCTCTAGCCTAGACCTCTAATTGTTTGTGTTAAGTTCCAAATGATCCTTAGGTTAATTGAGGTAAATTTTAAGTTTATCTTCAATTAAGTTTTGGTTTTAAGGCTCAAAACGATGTCACCTGAATCCCTAAGATGCAACTATATGAGAAAATGAAACTTTCCACTTCAATGAAAGCTAGACTAATCAAGGGAAGAAATTTCAATCAATAATGCATCAAACAAAACGCATCAAAGGGCAAGCCTCCACTAACTTTCACCTTCGTATTCCAAATGCAATGCCAAAAGTAAAAAAGATTTTCACTTTCACTATCCTAAATGCAACTCTTCGAAAGCAAAATGATTTTAACTTTACCAAAATGCATTTATATGAGTTATGGCTTTCTTTTCATTTTGAATGATTTGATGCACCTAATAAAGTATTTAACTTTCAATCACCGAAAAATGTGATCTATTTTCAATTATGAATCTCAAAAAAATAACTTTTCAATGCAACTAATCTAATGCATTTTCACAAAAAGTAAATTTCGAAAGACAAGCTAAAACAAATGCAAAACGATGTTTTCAATGATTTCCACTTAAAACAACACTCAATCAATCAACCAAAACCAACATCTCAATGACACCAACAAGCAGCGAGCGATGACCAATTGACTAGAAACCCTATAACTCAATCAAATTTCACTTCAAAGCCAATGAGACAATTTCACAAATTAATGAAGACAATCAATCAAAAACACTAACAAATCTAAGCATACAAGATGAGAAAAGACCTTAGGGGCCAAGACACACTGGATTCTAAGGTAGAAACCTTAAAAATTCTCACATTCAAGGATCAAGGTTACTTTAGATAGCAAAACCTGTGCTGATAGGGTCATCAACACTACTTTTAATAGCACAACCCGTGTTGATCGGGGTCATTAGCTCTACTTTATATAGAAAAAACTGTGCCGATTTTCAGTGCGAGAAAACAGGGTTTCCAGCGTGACTGTACAAGTAAAAAAAGGTGTCGTCAGCGTGACTGTCACTGATAAAACTCGCTTTGAGTGAGGAATATGAGAAGAAACAAAAAAGATTTCACAAACACTCCACACTTAGCACTCTAAGGTAGTAATAAGTGATTGTGCAGACCTATACAGACTCACACAAGCCGAAAAATCGATGGTTGGTCAAATTAATCAAAGGATTAGATTGAAGAAATGGATGGAAAAGTTATAGCTTGTCTATTTGTAAATTTGGATTCCATTTCGCTCTTTTTGTAAATTTGGATTCGTTTCTAAATCAACAAAGCTTTGTTTCAACTTAAATAATTTAAAGTATTTAATGTAAGCATATTGGTGATATCTCGTAGTTTAAAGCTCACCCATACATATCACAATTATTTTATATATATATATATAATTCTTTTGTAAATTTGCATTCGATTCTAATTATATAAGGTTTGTTTGTTTCCAATTTTACTAAAGAGTCAATTAAAGTAAAGTCATAATAACTTAATAACTAGTTGGAGAAGGGGTACAAAGTCGGCCAAGTTAACATTTTCCTTAGGACAAAAAAATATGTGTTTGATTTTGCATGAGTAATGAGAATATTTTAATACCATTGTTTTAAGAATGGTTCACTGGTTCTTAAAATCCATAATTTTTTTGGTCAGGTTTACTTTTTATCCCTTTCTATTTTAATATAGAGTTTTAAAATACAGTTTTTTTTTTAATATGTTAATGCACTAATTAGCTTTTACTCACTAGCATTTCTAATACTATCAAAATATAATCGCTAAATGCAGGATTTAGTTTTTTATATGAGTTTTCGTTGGTTTAACTGTTGAATATTGTCTATTTCCTTTGGCATCTCAAGGATCTCTGCTTTGCAACAGGTCATGCAGAGTGTTCTTAGAATCAACGCACAAACTGCTTATGGAAACAATTTTGAGCATTTTGTGAAGTACTTGTTACAATTTAGTGCACTTATCCTTCAATTTTCTTGCTGCATAGTTGTTTGGCATTATCTAATGGAAAAACGACCAAAAAAGTTGCATTTGTTTATCTGGTTTTGACTCTCAAATTATATGATTGTGAAAAAAAATTGTACTATATCTATGTTAAGGCATTAACATTGTTGGTTTATTTGCAACAAAACAATAAAAATAACCTGTTAAAGATGATGCATCCTATGTATGATGCCACGTTGTCTATAAAAACAAATAAACAACTCTTATCTATTTCAATCCTATCATGTACTTTTGTGCTATTGTTTAAACGTGTGATGAATAAGGAATTTCCACAACTTTGGTAGTCCTTCACTAATTTGAACATACACTGAACATTTTGTTTTGGTGAAGCAAATCAATGTCCACTTTGTGAACTGTGGATTTATCTGTCTTGTCGTTTTTAGTTTGTAAAGTGAAATTCCTTTTTGCCACGAACTTCAGATATTGCCATTCAATATATATATAATATATAAATATATATATATATATATATATATATATATATATATATATAATATAATATATATATATATATATATATATATATATATATATGATACATAACTATTTCACACTCTGTGACAAGAAAAAACAGCTAGCAAGTACGAACTACAAAAAAATAAAAATAAAAGCCATGTGAGCAAAGACAATGACATTGCTACCACGTGGCTCTTGTTATTATATTTTAAGCATTTTATAGTCAAAATGCTTTGACTTTTAATTAGTTTTGAAAATTTTAAGAAGATTTTATAAAGTCTATTAAAGTTTTGAAAAAATTAATTATTAACTAAATATTCTGAAAATAAAAATAATTTTCGAAATTTGAATTTCTTTTTTCTTATTGGCTCATATAGATGAAATAACTAATGGGGTTATAAATATAATTTTCCAAAAATAAAATTTATTTAAAAAAAATATTATGTCATAATCTCAATATTTATAAAAATTTTCATTATTTAAAAAAAAAAAAAATTATGACACCCAAGTGTCATAATAGTACACACATCAAATCTCAATATTTATGAAAATTTCATTTCTAAGTGTGTCAAATTCATGTTTAACTTTTAATTAAGTGTAACTTTTGAATATACTTTACAAAATTTACTCAAATTTAAAGAAAAAATAACAATCACATTTTATTTTATGATATTCTTTTATAGTTATATATATATATATTATATATACATATATTATATATATATTTTAAATGTGAAATTATTTTATATATAATCTCAACACATATATAAATCTACTTAATAATAAGAAAAACATCTAAAATTATTATGCCATTACTTAAATAAAATATTCCTAAGTTATAATGGGAAATCTTTAACAAAATATATTTTAAGCCTTCCTACTAAGACTCCGATACTATTGGAACAACTACAAACAAATCCAACAAACACATTTAGGATTTTCTATCACTTCTTATATCAATATAAAGATATTTTTGAAAATGCAATTCTTGCTGCATTTGAGTTCATTCCTACATTAATACAATTTCTTTAGATAGATGATTATCATTTGAGTTGAATTATATATATATATATATATATATATTAATATATATATATATATATATATATATATTTTTACCTTCATAATTTGTTTTCTAATTAGAACTAGTCTCAATTTTACATTTATTGTCTATATAATCTATTAATAACTTAAAGTCTTTCAATACTTACAAACATTTTTCTTTCTTTTTTCCATAAAAATATAAAATGCCTAAAACATAACTATTTCTTTATTGACAACATATTTCAAAATAATATAATGTACTTATAACAAAAAAAAATGTCCCTTCCATTATAAATCTTTATAGGTCTTTTGTATGCCCTTAAGTCAACATGCCTTTTCATAATCAATTATGTTTCCTTTAATATTATATAATGATTTTCTTTCAAACATTTTTACCTATTTTTAATAGCTAGCTTGATTTTATGATATTATTTTTATTTCAAACATTTCTACCTATCTTTAATAGCTAGCATGATTTTATGGGCAACTTGTGTAGGAGCCATATAAGGCTTTAAAATATCAAGTTGCGAAATAATGAAAGATAAAGACTTATAAACATTTGCAGATACATTAGTTATTTAAAAATATAGACAACAAACAAAAGTCAATTGACGTCATTTGTTGTGTCAATTTTGTTATAAATGATTTTAATGCAAAATAGAAACTTCATTGTTTTAACTAAACACTTACTAAATCTTAACTTTATAAATTCAACTATAAAAATCTCCCTACTTAAAAGCTTTAACAATTTTATTTGTTTTAATATTCTAAAATAAAAACCTAAATTCAAAAGTTGAAAAAAAATCTAACTATAGAATTCATTTTACAAAACAAAACCTTGCCAATAATAAATTTTAATAATTAAAAAAATCTAAAACGTTTATACATAAATACTAATTTTTTTATACTTCAACTATCAAATACTTTTTACATAAAAACAAATACTACATATTCAATTTATTATTAAATTTTTTTTAACATATTCAATTTATT
>APFE030552339.1:57759-106737 GCA_000404065.3 Pinus taeda | reverse complement strand
TTTCTGATTGTAAGCATGTTTCAGTATTTTCCATTAATGAAATGAAGTATTATTCCCGCTGCATCTTTGTGTTTATGGTTATCTTTGTAATTTGTTGCGTTCCTGTTTAAATCCGGATCATTCAAGTAGGTTTCCATGCTACTTCTCCATAATGCATAATCATTTCCATCAAATACTTGAACTTTTCTTGAACAAAAGCTTAACATTTGATCCATATTTATTCACGATCTTCCCTCTAGTCATTAAATTGTTTTGAGGGTAACATACTTAACTCCAATTGTTGGAATACTTAGGAGAGGGGGGGGGGGGGTGGGTTGATCCATATTTCATAATTTTAAACAATTTAAAGATCACAAAATATTAACATAATGACACTATAAGAATAGGTCTCAAGGATTTATGTGGAAACCCAATGTGGGAAGGAAAACATATAAATTTATCGAGATATTTTCAATTTGTTTACAAGCTTCAACTTGATAGAGGCTTGTTGTGGGATAAACTCCCCTAGGGTCTTGGGTCAATACCCTAGCAGACTGGAGGTTATCTATGCAAAGAAACACACATTCCATGCAATCATAATACTACTATAAGCAAACTCTACGATAGGGGGCGTACCTGAGGTCCTACATTTGAGAAGAGCCTTCCAGGGTCCAAACCCTTCTTGGAGTTCCTTTGCTCCTTTGACCTGTAAAACAATCAATTCAAGAAAGTACAACAGTATATGGACTAAACATCATAAAGAAGCCATCTTCATATTATAAGGAAAGGTAGTTAGTTATGCAATTAAACAACCGTTCACATATGAATCATAATATGAATATCATAACATGAAGAAGATCTATATCAGGAACAAAGACATGTGTTTCTTTTATTATAGACCAATAAAGTATAGAAAAGGAATAATTTCACCTGATTCGTCCTTTCGCAGGCTCCAAGTGGAACCATCTCCCGGATTCATCCAGTATCAACCCTTTAAAAACTCCTTCCATGACTTACTCCATGATATCTCAAGTAGTATGAAATCATCAACACACACAAGGAAACAAGGGTTTCCTGTAGAATGGGGGAAGTGCAGGAGGCACAAGGATCTTCAGACCTGGTAGGGAAATCCAACATAGTAATCTTTCTCTCTCTTCCTCCTCCCTTTGGCCTTCCCATAGAAGCCTTTTTATACTTCTCCCAAAGTAGTTTTTTAGTTGGGAATTCGTTGGGAACAGTTGGGCCACGGGCACTAACAGGTAATCAATAGGTAAAACCCGTGATCTCTGCCCAAAATTAAGGAGATTTATTTTTTTTTAAGTTTTTTTAAACATATACGTGGGTTGGGTATACATAGACCCGCGTATACACGCGTTTAGCTCAGGCCAATGTCGTGTATAGGGAATAAAAAACTGTTTTTTAAATTTGGTACCAGGTCTGGAAGGAGGGGTTGCCCTAGGCCATGAGTGCAGCTTCACAAACCTCAAGAGTGAGATTTGGAGCTATAATAGATGCCCCCTAATATATGAGTTCAGAAGGGTACATGATGGCCGAAATGTATTAAGCAAGTTCATGGAAAGGAAATCTGTCAAAAACTAAGAAGGACTGCACCAGAATTCAGCCTGCCAAGCCACAAAAGGAGATCAGAAAGAAACACTGTCTGATGCGGGCATACCCATGCTCAGAGAAAATACAGCATGTCCGCATATCAAGTACAAGCGGATCCACCAAGTATACAAGTATAAATGACTGGAAAATACATAATGGATCATCTGATCATGATCGAATAAGTACATGTCAGAATGTCACATATAAGAATGTCAATGATGCTAAAAGATGAAGCGGATCACTGATATCAAAGACTGATCCCAAAAAGTGCCAACTGAAAATGATGGAATAAGATGGTACTACACTGCAAACTCAGGTGCCAGCATATAAAATGTCTCCATGAATGATTGCAACATATAAGGTGAAGTGGTATCTACTAGCAGCAATAGGAGCAACTATCAAGTGAACCAACGAATGCTGATACAACCTGAGGTCTTCACTGACCATCGTGGTACATTTCTACAGCATGGGAATAAATGATCTGAAGTCGACCATGTGAGAAATCGTTTGATTACCGGTCATTGATGTATACCGTTAACAAATGCGAGACTACTCACCAATAATGATAATGAGTGTCAAGGTACCCAGTACAATCCAACAAGTGTGAATAGATGATCTGGAGTCGAACACCTGTAAGAATCTATCAATCAGGAGACAATGATGGTTTCCCACTGTCGATAGCGAAGGATCTGCCACTAATGACTGCAAACCCCAAAGTACTACGAAATGAACTCTAGATCTTTGCCCCAAAGCAATGAGTCGAAGTTGATAGGGAAAGATCCGCTAGAAGGAAGGCATTAAGGCATCCTCCATCAATCTAGCGTGAGTGTAACCCGTAGGCCAATAATGTGGAAGGAATCGTACGAAAAAGATGTAGTAACCCAACCGAAGTATGTTTCTGGTGTACACAAGATGTGGCTAGCGCACAGCAGAAACCCTCTGAACCAACCAATAATGAAAGATGACACAGAGGCAAGGTATCCACCAATCAGTTCAAATGGAAACCAAGGTACTACACAAATCCCAATGTGTGATAATGTAAGCTAATGTCGAACACAAGGGAAACCACTCAGTCAAAGACCCATGATACTGATCGATGTTGAGCACAAGGTGACCTATCAATAATGAAAATAGGGATAGGGTGTAGCTCTAGGCCTGTCCTCAGAGCAAGATGTCGTCGTCGATAAGGACAAGACCTTTCAACAAGAAGTCAATGGAGACCTTCTCAAACTGGCACGAGTAAAAGACCAATATAATTGATGTGATGATAGACATAGCACTAACAACCAGGGATGGCTAACTGAAAAATAAGTGAAGAGACACCACAGAGAGGCTGACTCGGGCTAACTTCCCTTGAACAAAAGCACGACTCAATGTGACTATGTGGCAGCATATGATGACTCTGTATAAGCTCGTTGCGTAGGAAGCACAAATGAACCCTCCATATGATTGGAAGATATAACCAATCGGGGGAGAACTGACTCAATAACAAGGTTAAGGCATACCTAAGTCAAACTAAATCCCACCCAAACAGAGGAGACTTTGTTTCGAGTGCTTTTGTTCAAGGGAAACACGACTGACTCTAGCTGCCAACAATAAATGGAAATACTGTCCCGTTCCCGTTCTTTTTGGAATATATAATTTTTTTGGTCTTTTTCTTTAAAGCCGGAAAAAGAATAAAAGAATGCTATAGTACAGTGGAAAGAATGAGTGTCAAAGAAGCAGATGATCTAGTTCCTGGGATTGGAACATTCCTATGCTCGATGCAGGGAGGCAAAAACTGGCCAGAGACACTCAAAGGTGTGTTCCTTCCACGGGTCAAGGTGTGTCAAGCTGCAGAGGTCAAAGGTATGCAAGTTTGAATTTGCAGTCGTCATGGTCAAAATTTGGCTTGAACACGAGTCCAAGTGAAGTCGGCTTAAGGCCAAAAGGTGCAGATAGTCAAAATGCAATGCAGTAGCACAACTCAACACAAAGGATCCTCTAGGGCATAAGGCCAGAACGAAACGAACAAGCAAAGAGGAATGAGTCTTCATTGTATAAGTCATGGCGGGACTACAGAGGACTCTCGAGCCTACTCAAATCGGAGCAGCATGGGCAACAAATGTCAGTGAGGTGCTAACTAGGATGCCCATGTAAAGGATGGCTCTACCATCGTGTCATGATTTAAAGAATCGGCGAGTGAAGATGGTTTGTGAACCATAACACGATGGGATCGACCCTATGGCAAGTGTATCGACAGATGGAGGCTTGTATGCATAACGCAATGGAAAAAATGGCTTCCCTAACCTATATGCCAGTGAGAAAACGATACCTTCCATGATGGGTTAGCAGTCATGGAACCGTCTTGAAACTGTCGAAAACATCCAAAACAATCTGAAAATCAAACCATTCTCGACATTCCAAGCTCCCAAGTTAAAAGTTACATGAGACCAAACAAAATCAAGTTTTGAAAAAATTTGACATTTTCAAAGCTTTTAAAAAGGTTTTTGGACTCACCATTTTCACCATTTGAGTTTGAGAGCAAAGAAGTGGAGCAAAAGGAGCTAACTTCCCATACGCCAAATTCAACCATTCAAATTCTTCCAAAATCTCCAAGTAACTCTCATTCTTATCTTGTAATTGATTGTGACTAGTTTTAGAATTTTTGATTAATGTTTTACCATTGAGTTTTTTGCCAAAACTTTCTACGCGACGTATACGAGGGTTGGTAATATGAAACCCGCGTACACGCGGGACTTACACGTGACTATGTGTAAAGGGACCCGCGTATATGCCGCAGACATTTCAAACATAAAAACTAATGGTTCAAATTGATTTTTCTTTCAAGATGACAGTCACATGGCGAGAAAGAGAGCATACCGCAGTAGATGAAGAAGTTATGAACAATCCAGAGGCTTTGGATGCATTACGGGGATGCGGTTTGCTCAAGTTCTCCAAATTACCAAATATGAAAGAAAACACACATCTGCTCGAGATGCTTCTTGATTATTGGAACATCGAGGAGGATGCTTTTATTATCGACCAGATGCCACTCAAGATAGAAGTGGAAGATATCTATTTCATTATGGGCCTTTCCCGAAGGGGAGAGGTAGTACATTCCCAGGGGAGAACACGGAGCAGTCTCTCGATTGAGGACTACGTATAGATATATTGCCCGGGACATCCGAAGAAAGTCAGAAGTTAGATTCCCATCACACATGTGGTGACTCTACCATTGAGGATAATCTTGTTCATCATAGCTCGAGTGAACAGATCCACTTCTCTGCATCAGGCATCATGACTAAACATGAGCATGGCAGTTGACTGTCTCACCACTGTGTTTGATTGGTGTACTCCTCTTCTGGCTAGCATGAAAAGCCAACTCACTTCTATCAAGAGAGGATAGACCAAAAACTTCGGTTATGGGACTATTTTGTGTTCTTTCTTCTTCGAGAGTCCCTACACTTCGTCCCAGAGTACCAGTTTCAATTAGCGCCCCACGAGATCCTCGAATGGGTAGGTGGGCTGACCTGATGAAACGTCTGGGAGGTGGGGAGGTCCCACGGACTGCTTTTGACAATGACTTCTTTTCCTGGTGGGATCAGCAGATCATCGCCATTGATGACTACCCCTATGCCAGGTTGGATTTCCGAGGAGATCCCGATCTAGCATTACCACCGACCGCAGCATGGGGTGACATTGGTAAGTAATTTTTGATGTTATGATTTATTTTTTTAATTTTTCAAATATAATAATGAACTTTGAAAATGTTTTTGATAGGATCCAAATGACTAATATAATGACCATGTTCCAGATATTGGGCCTGTACGACTAGAAGAGTTCCCATGGCACAAGCGTCGCGGCCAAGGGTCCAAAGAGGTGGCTGCAGCCACGGAGCGAACTCTACACACAGTTCAGTGGCATTTGGTGAGGCTGACCCATCGAGTGCCAATGGTGGCGGTAGAGGTGTTGGGTATACGACCAAAGTCCCACATTGACTAGAAGTGGGGAGGATCATGGTCATATAAGGATGGACAAATATCTCCATTGGTATGAGGCCTTTTGGGGTAAGTCCAGAAGCAAATCCATGAGGGCTTAGGCCCAAAGTGGACAATATCATACCATTGTGGAGATATGTGGTGTTCAGAGTCCTTACAAGCGCTAATAGGAGCCATGCCCCGAAGTTAGCCAAGTGGATGAATCCTCAGAATGCTGAATGAAGGTGGTGGGCCTCGGTAATATCACGATGGGATCCATGGATGAGCTCAGTTATACAGGCGATGTGCTCCAGATTCTTCATGGACGTGTCCTGGTCCCAACACGGTGAAGAGGAGTTGACCTGGGATAGAGCAATCTCTCGAGGTAGGTGGTGCTCCATGTAAGGCGTGTGATTCCAACGCATTGGAGCGAAGAATCCTGGTTGGTAGAGAGTGGACGGATGGATAATCATTTCAGGGGAGGCTCCATGGTCCTTTGTTCGAGGAGAGGATTGTTGGGTATACGACCAAAGTCCCACATTGACTAGAAGTGGGGAGGATCATGGTCATATGAGGATGGACAAATATCTCCATTGGTATGAGGCCTTTTGGGGTAAGTCTAGAAGCAAATCCATGAGGGCTTAGGCCCAAAGTGGACAATATCATACCATTGTGGAGATATGTGGTGTTCAGAGTCCTTACAAGAGGACCTTCCTATAGAGATGCAGCGTCATGTGGTTGGCATGCCACGTGACTGGGTCCGCACTTTTAGGCATGTAGCCAATGCAGTAGTTGCCTACTTAGCCGCTCATCATGATCCGAGGAATTAGACATAGTGGACATGATTATGGGCATTTGAGTCCCAATTTTGTATATTTTTGAACAAACTTATGTACTCTCAAGGCGCTTTATGATATATATATATATACAATTTGACTTTTTGATGCTTAATTTATTGTGATGAATGATTGATGCGCCAGTCTAATGCTTGATTAGCGATAGAATCAGCTAACCAATTATGAGATCTTGGAATATGCAAATAATTAATATAAGTAAACGATCTTTGCAACAACCTCACCCTTAAATACTGGCGATATAAACATGGATCCCTTACCCAATAAATGTTATTTAATTGTGACACTATCAATTGTGAATCAAGATAAACTACCAACGAGTCGATTTCATGAGAAATTGCCTCAGATAGCAAATTAATGATCGCAGTATACTCAGCCATATTGTTTGAAGTAGGACCGATGCATACTCCCCTTGATACCATCAATTGACTAGTTTGCTAATACAATACCCAAGCTGCGGAAGCGAGATTCCGAGTGTGCCGACTAGCACCATCAGCAAATCCAAAATAAACCAAGTCATCCATCAACACCTGCCAAAGCAGACCAAAAAGTGTTGATATCACAAACTCTCGACAAAATATGTACAAATATACATAATGTACAAAGAAGCCATTGCCTAGCTGCTACTTAAGCAAAGTACTTCTTAAGGTAGAGCTCGTTTTGGGGTTCCGCCAATTTGTTTCCTTCGAAATCGATTAACTCATACGACCCTTTTGTTAAAACTTGTTTAATTATGAAGGGACCGTACCACATGGGTTTGAATTTTCCTGCCCCCAAGGTGTCCTTATCTTGGTCATAGACCAAGACGAGGTCACCTTCAGAAAAAACACGAGGACAGACAACTTTATCATACTGGGTTTTAACCCTTTTCTTATGAGCCTCATTTACTATGGCTGCATCTCGACGCTGCTCATCGAGATGCTCCAAGTGAAGGAGGCGCTCTTCGAGACGAGAGGTCTCTGGAAGGAGCTCAATAGCTAACTTAAGAGATGGAATTTCACATTCGACAGGAAAGATAGATTCCAACCCATAAACTAACTGAAAAGGTGTAAAACCTGTAGCAGTCTTGACGAAGGTTTGGTCTACCCATAGAGCCGAATACAACATAAGATGCCAATTGGATCTATTTTTATCAATTGTCCTTTGCAGGATTGTCTTAAGAGTTTTGTTTACTGCCTCGGCCTGTGCATTGGCCTGAGGATAATAAGGAGACGAATGTTCCTGCCGAAAACCTCATTTGAGAGCCAATTCGGACATTAGTTGATTCATGAAATGACTGCCATGGTCAGTGACAATCTCTCTTGGGATATTGAACCTTGAGATAATCTGATTAAAAAGGAACAATGTTGCTGTCTCACTATCATTTTTATAAGTGGGCATGGCCTCGGCCCACTTCGTGAAGTAGTCTATGGTCACGATAATATACTTGTGATTCGCTGCTGAAGGCGGATGACAAGTCATAAAATCAATACCCCACTTAGTAAAGGGACCGACAGTGACAACGGGAAAAAGAGGAGCTGGATGTGCGTGCATCTTTCGAGTATAAACTTGGCACGGGTGACAGCGTTTGACCGCTTCAACACAATCTTTGAAGAGCGAAGGCCAAAAATAGTCGCCACGCAAGATACGCTGAGTTGTAGCAAGCCCTGATAGATGACCACCACAAGCTCCATTGTGGCAATCATTTAGCATAGACTCTCCCTCCTCTAAGGTTAAACAGCACCAAAGGATTGAATCAACCCCCCGACGATATAATGTATCACCAATGATGACGTAGTTTTTAGCGAGGTGGCGTAATTTGTGACGTTCATCCTTAGAGAAAGCAAAGGGAAACTTCGAAGTCTAGAGATAAACAATGATATCTCCATACCAAGGGTCGAGTGAAGAGATGAGGAATAAATATTCGTCGGGAAAACTTTCCTCGTAAACAGTATCCTCTCCACAAGGCAGCTCGGAAATTAGCTCAGCAAAAACCATAGAATTCTTGGACTTGGAAGACAAGAACTCAAGATCAAATTCTTGTAGAATGACAATCCATCGATTATGTTTGCCCCCAATCACTCGCCTACTGAGGACAAACTGAAACGGATTGACTGCTACCAAGACAAAAGTTTTGCATAGCAAAATATAATGACAGAGCCGTTGGACAGCGTGGACAGCTGCCAAGGCCAACTTCTCAACCAGAGAATAGCGAAGTTCAGGACCTGTCATGCCTCGGCTCAAGTAATAAATCACATGTTCAGTGAGAGCATCGCCTTCCTGAACGAGAACCATACCAATGGTTGATTCTGCTACAGCGAGATATAAAAGGAAGTCCCTACCATAATCCGCTGGACTCAAAAGCGAGGTAGAGACTAATGCCTTTTTCAAAGCATCAAACGAGCACTGCGCAAACTCATCCCACACGAATGGAACCCCTTTGTGGAGCAAACGCATAAACCCTTTAGTGATCTCGATATAGTTTGCTAAAAACTGTCTTAAGAAATTAGCCTTCCCTTGAAGACTTTGAAGTTGTCAAATGGAGGACGGGGGAGGCAACTGGACTATCGCCTCTACCTTGAAGGGATCAACCCTAATCCCTTCATTTGACATAATGAACCCTAACAACCGACCAGACGTAACCGCGAAAACACACTTGTTGGGATTCAACTAGAATTTTATAAAAATGACATCGCTCAAAAACCATTTGAAGGTGACTGGGATGATCAGTTCTTTTTCGAGAACGAGTAGCGAGATCGTCCAAGTATGCTTCGATGATATGTTTGATGTCGTGGAAAGCATATGACATGGCTTGCTGGAAAGTGGCTCCAGCATTTTTGAGACCAAACGACATCTTTTTGTATGCAAAGGTACCCCAGGGACATATAAAAGTCGTCTTATGTTGATCTTCAGGACGGATAGAAATTTGATTATAACCAGAAAAATCGTCCATGAAGGAAAAGATCTCATTACCCGCACACTCATCAATAATATGATCAATGAATGGCGTGGGGTAATTATCTTTCGGACAAGCTTTGTTTAAGTCCCTAAATTCGATGCATACTCGGATTTTTCCTTTCTTTTTATCTATAGGGATTAGATTAGAAACCCAATCGGTAAGAGGAACAGGGTATATAAAACCTGCCTTGAGCAACTTTTCTACTTCAGCTTTAATGGTCGCCGCTTTCCTAGGATTAACCGGTCGAATTCTTTGGTGAACCAGCTTAGCATTTTCATACGTCTTGATCTCATGCTAAACTATAGAAGGATCAATGCCATGCATTTCCTCATAAGACCAAGCAAATACATCTCGAAATTCCTTGAAAACGTTGGTGTAAATTTGCACTTCTTCAGGGGAACATTCAATTCCGATGAAGAGATTCTCAATCACGTTAGGGTCCCTAGAGATGTTTATAGATATCGCTTCTGAGATCACCAACATATTACCTTCAGCACGAAAGTGTGTTGGAGCCAAAGGACTCGATATCTTACAAACATCACTAGTGAATAGCTTGGAAAACCTAGCTTCCACTTCCTGCAATGGAGAAAGGAAATATGAACGATGGTGTAAGTCTTCCCAAGGTCGATCTACACCCATCATCACTTCGAGGATTGCTTCTTCAGAAGGTAAAACCGTATCTAAGCAGTCCAAGGCAGAGGTGGAATCAAAGGCCCAAGCTGGGGCCACATAACCCTTAAACTCCTCTTCGGAAGAAGGAGTGGAGTGGTCGTCTGCGGAGTTAACGATAGACTGGTATCTAAGCTCAGCTGCAGACATAGAGGATGCCATTCCATTTACTTGTCCTTCAGCTAATGTGGTCATAGGTGAAGGCAAGGTCCAAGGGTCTGAAAAATAATGAGTTCGAAAGAACCCTTCTTGAGGAGACTCCTTGGATGATGAAACAACATTGATTCGAGCGATAGGAGAGGGAAACTCAAAGGTACCCATCAATGAGGAATAAATCCCAACTCCTAGATTCTCTGTAGGCGGGCGAGGGTTATCCACTAAGGGGACAGTAGCGTGAGAAGTTGCTTGAGGATCAACTAGACAATAATCCAATTGATCAACCTTAACGATTTTCCCTTCATGAGGAAAGCAGATGACACGAAATAGAGTCGATACGACGGCATCCATCTCATATACCCAATTCCTTCCTAAGAGGAGATTATAGTCTAGGTTAGCATCTATGACCTCTACTTCAACATTGACGACCTTTCCTCCAACACATATAGGAAAGGCCGAGATAATCCCATGTGGCTTGTGAGAATGTCCATCAAATGCAGTCAGAAGGGTAGGTGAAGGAACAGCTGAAGGAGATCCAATGGCATTCCAGCAAGACATTGACATGATGCACGTGGAAGCTCCTTCATCAATAACGGTGTGAAAAATATTAATATTTTGGTATGTAGACTTTATCTGGAAAGCCATGTGATGAGGGAGTTGCTTTTTGACATTTAACATGTCAAAAGTGAGCACTAAAGAGTTGGTTGGATCAACTGCCCCAATTGCCAAGAGTAAAGCACTTCGCTGAGCCGGACATGACTGGAGAACCTCTAAAGCAGACATGGTGCATGGACTCTGGGCCAGATCCTCCACAATGGAATAATTCTGGGTGACCCTAGCGTTAGGATTGATAGTCGCGCGTTTAGCGGAACCTTTCGGTATCTGTGGTATAGTCTCAACAGGGGGTCGCTCAATAAGAAGGTCGGTATCTCTGGGAGCAGTTTTGTCCTTAGAAGTTTTGGCTTCACCGTAATCACGTGACTGAGTAGCCACATGCACATTAGAACCCATCATGAAAACGTTCGATGATTTTTCCCCTTCCCGGCTGCCCCCTGAGGAAGTACCAGGATTTGAACTCGCGCCAGCAAGCAATTGCTGCCCTTGGTGAAAGGGTTGGTTAACATGGCTTGAGAACTAGAAGCCCCTTGCTGCCCTAACAAGCGCTGAGCGTCCTGAATCTTCGGGAAGAGATGAGTTAAATGATCTCCACTACACAACTTGCATGGAAACTTGACTTTCTTTTTAGACTCATTTCTACCCCCACCAACATTATTTCCAGATTTATTTGTGTCAGCCTTCCCATCCTGATTCTTTTTCTTACCTCGTCCTTTCTATTTCCCATTGGAGTTTTGATTTACTTTGGGGTTATCAAATTGGACAGCATTAATGGAAGATGGTTGGGAAGACGAAGTAGTAGACGATGTGACTTGGTTGTTTGAAGCAGTTTGCAATGACAACTGTTGCAACTGGCTCAACAAGTTCACCGCATTCGTGTTTACCGATCCAACGATACCATCCCCATTGGGACCTGGCTTCGACTTGGCTATGTCAACCTTTGACCCAGGAGCATCTGGCAAGTATTTTTGTAGGATCCCAGACTGAGAGTAGATCAATTCTAATTGTTGGGCCCTAAAAATAGCTTGCTCCACGAAGTAAACTCTGGACATCAAGACATCCTTAGAGATTTCAGGTTGTAAAGATTTCAAAAACCATTCGAGATGGTACTCCGGAAAGATTTTGGCTTTAATGAGCCTCTTTCGCCGTCTCCATTCCTGAATATGGTCAGAAATGTGAGTTACTGTGTCCTGACGAAAATTGGCCAGAAGTTCAATTCCAGCATCATAACGGACAGGCAACTGGAAATGATTTAAGAAAATATTAGCTAAGTCAGCAAAAGATGTAAAGCTGCCCCCTGGAAATTCTATATACCATTTGGCCGCATTACTAGTCAAGGTGTGCTGAAAAAGTCTCAACCTAACTGAATCATCAATAAGGGAGTTCAACGAGCACCACAAATGGAATGTGGTCACATGGTCGCCTGGGTCCTCACCGCTCTTCCCTTCAAATTTTGAAATGTAAGAAGGGAGTTTGGTTGGGACCGGAGGCCAGGCCGGATTATATTTGATTGGATCATTTGTTAACTTTGTGAGGTTTGGCAAGTTCGAAGTTGCTAGAAACGAAAGCCTAGGAGGACCTTGGGGGTTCCACCCAGACTGGGCGGAACTCCTAAAGTTCCGAAAAGATTAACCTGGATTTTGGAAGGCACCAGGCTGCCCGAAGTAACCTACAGAACCAGTTGAACCAACAGACATGCCTTGTGATCTAGCATAACTCGGAATTTGACCAGCTCCGGCCGCAAAACCTCCATAATCGGCGAAGCTTCCTCCTAAAGGATTATAAGGAACAAACAACCCCTGATAAGGATCCCAAGCAGAGGCTAGGGGAGGAATACTTCGAAATGAATTAACCGTGGAGTATGGCCTATTCCCTTGCTGGCCGAGAAACGAATTCCCAGTTCCCATACTACTAACCGTAGGGTTAGCCCAACCTTGAAAAGGATTGCTACCTTGTCCTAAAGAAGAGAAAGGCATAGATCCAATTGTTGGGTTGGAATGTGGTATATGACCACTTCCAAAAGGAAAACCCTAGAATGAATCCGATCCACCCATCATGGATGTGGCGGCACTAAAGGGAACTGACGGAATACCCTTTGAATGGGTGCCAAATGGGAAAAATCCAGAACTAAAAGCATTGGTTTGGGAGTTTCCACTCATAGAAGGAATGGAGGTAGTCCCAACTAAAGATGTGCTAGCAAAAGACCCGAATAAAGAAGTGGAGGGGATGGAAATAGTTCCTCCCCCTTGTACAAATATTGGAGTCTGCACAGTCGTAGCACCTGTAGTAGAAGCCATGCTTCCAGTAGTGGTCATCGATGGTAAGTGCATTATGTGACCTGGACTTGATGGTCGATGCGTTGGAGACCCAATGTATTGTAATACTTCCGGATGACTAGGAGGTAGGGGAGAATTCAGAGCCGCTAATGACTCTGGGAGTTCTTCTACCTCTACGTTATCTTGCGTCCGAAAGAGAACTCGAGAAAGTACTGGAGTATTTCTCTCTTGTCTTGTGGAAGTACCAGGTCTATCTTGAACACTGATGCCCCCAAGGGGAGGATCAATCCCCGATGCATCAGCTGCCACGGGACGAAACCCAACGGAAGCATTACCACTGCGCCTTCTAGGTGAAGGCTCTGAACTTGGTGGTGAAAGACCATGAAGTCTTCGAGCCCGTCTGGGCAATCGGTCAGCCACTTTGAATTTTTTGTTAAGATCTAACTAAAGACTCAAAAAATTGGAAGCTAGGCAAACTAGGAGCACAGATAACACACTATAAAGTCCCTAAAGATATCAGCCACTCAAACAACTTCCAAGTCTTTCAACTCCGGGTGATTAGGACTGGACACAAAAATACGAGAAAGTGAAGTAAGGAGCCTTCTGAAGATAGTCTGGGATAATGACGGCCCAGTCCTATTAGCGAAGGTAACAGAGGAAGTTACGCTAACCTCCTAACAACAACCTGCGTCGGTGCAACCCCCCAAGCTTCGCAAGGGTGCCCTCCAATAGTACCGTTGAGAGTGATACAACATCAACCTCAGGTGCCATGGGATTCCCCTCCGCAGCCACCTGTGTAGATCCCTAGGAGTAGCAACTAAGGTTACCAGCTCATATCAGAAGCCAGGCGGAACAGTCGTGAGGTAAGTTCGGACAAGTAGGAGAGGGGGTATCTCTCTTCCCTGTCTTTACAGACCCTCGTGCTTAACTCCCAGATCCGTAGCTTTCCTGGTCTTCCTAACGCTATTGGATTTTCACTCACTACTCAGAGTGCTATGTTTGACAGTTTAAAATGGACTTGGAGAGTTAACTCTCCACTCACCTAATCCAAGGCCCTAAAATATCCTAAAACTTGTTGATGTATCTAACTCGACAAATATAAAGTTCTAGTATATTTTAAATTAGCGCTTGATTTTAATGGGTTTTTATTTAAGTCAAGGGATAACGGAAGTGAAACTGGTGGTGTTTTGGTGCAAAATAAATTAATAAAAACCAAACTACATGCAAATGCACTTGTTTTTCATTTTTCGATGAAAAGAAATTTCTATAGGGTTCAGAGGAACTTCAAATAAAGCTACAACTTTTTCTTTTCTTTTCCTCAAACTTCACACTCACAAAAGCTAACAAAACTATAAATGCCTAGAAAAATGCACAAACTAATCCTAATGCAACAAGTACATGCCGATGCAAGATTCAAAACTACTCTTAAATCAAAAGATGAAAGTTGCTTGTTTATCGATTTTAGATTTGCCACTTAAATGTTTAGATGGAATATAAGTTTTTGTTGCTTATTTCGTCTAAGCATTAAAAGCAAGATGAATATAGACAAATAGGCACTTTCACTCAACAAAAAGGAAAACTCAATCAAAACAAAGTTCAAGAAAGCAAAACAAAGTTTCAAGAAGTTTCCTTCAAAAGCAACTCAAAAACGACTTTTCAAAAATGCTCTAACAAGACTGAAACTTGATGACCGAAAAAATAGGCAATGAAGCACTTTGTCAATTTATGACACAAAAAAGGTGGGAACTCAACAAAAAAGGTGCTTTGAAATGCTCTTAACAATCAACAAGCAGCGAGATGAGCTTGGCAATGGAAACCAAAATATTGAAAAGACAACTTTCAAGAAAGCGTGAACAAATGACTTTCAGAAAGCAAGAAAAGCAGATGGTCATAAAAATAGTTCAAACATGCAAACCAATAAGTCATTAAAACAAAACTCAACACAAAGATCGAAATCAATCTTTCTGCCCTGAATACACAGAGCAGCCAAGATTCCTTGTGAGAAGCCTTGTGTGCTTAAGAAAAAATAAATTACGTTTGCATGAAAGACGAACAAGACCAACCTTTTCACAATCAGAGAGAATTCAAAACAAGACGCTTGCTGTAAAACTAAAGACTGTGACAGAACAGTGATTGTTCCAAACTGAATCAGACGAGTATACTATCTTCCAGAAACAAACAAATTTTAAAAATCTTGAAAATTAAAGATATACACTGTTGTGTTTGCACATAGATGCATGTATACACGACAAGGCTTAAGGAAACATGCGTATACGTGGGTTCACTTAAGGAAAGATGTGTATATACGCCTCTGTAAACAGAGAAACAAGCATATAAAGAAGCTTCCAAGAAAAACAAAGAAAAGTCTAGAAAAAACTGATCAAAGCTCACAATTCAGGCACTGACTACATAGTAACAGAAGATAAACAGACAGCTGAGCCCTAATTGGCTTGAATACACCCAAACTAGAAACAACAATAGTGTTGTCCCTAGCGGAATCGCCAATTCTGTTGTGAGATAAAATCCCCTAGGGTCTTGGGTGAATACCCTAGCAGACTGGAGGTTATCTATGCAAAGAAACACACATTCCATGCAATCATAAAGCTACTATAAGCAAACTCTACGATAGGGGGCGTACTTGAGGTCCTACGTTTGAGAAGAGCCTTCCAGGGTCCAAACCCTTCTTGGAGTTCCTTTTCTCCTTTGACCTGCAAAACAATCAATTCAAGAAAGTACAACAGTATATGGACTAAACATCATAAAGAAACCATCTTCATATTATAAGGAAAGGTAGTTAGTTATGCAATTAAACAACCGTTCACATATGAATCATAATATGAATATCATAACATGAAGAAGATCTATATTAGGAACAAAGACATGTGTTTCTTTTATTATGGACAAATAAAGTACAGAAAAGGAATAATTTCACCTGATTTGTCCTTTCGCAGGCTCCAAGCGGAACCGTCTCTCGGATTCGTCCAGTCTCAATCCTTTAACAAACTCCTTCCATGACTTACTCCATAATATCTCAAGTAGTATGAAATCATCAACACACACAAGGAAACAAGGGTTTCCTGTAGAATGGGGGAAGTGCAGGAGTCACAAGGATCTTCAGACCTAGTCAGGGAGATCTCAGCATAGTAATCTTTCTCTCTCTTCTCTCCTCCCTTTGGCCTTCCCATAGAAGCCTTTTTATACTTCTCCCAAAGTAGTTTTTTTGTTGGGAATTCGTTGGGAACAGTTGGGCCACGGGCACTAACAGGTAATCAAAAGGTAAAACCCGTGATATCCACCCGAAATTAAGGAGATTTATTTTTTTTAAGTGTTTTTAAACATATACGCGGGTTGGGTATACACAGACCCATGTATACACGCGTTTAGCTCAGGGCAATGTCGCGTATAGGGAATAAAACACTGTTTTTTAAATTTGGGACCAGGTCTAGAAGGAGGGGTTGCCCTAGGCCATGAGTGCAACATCACAAACCTCAAGAGTGAGATTTGGAGCTATAACAAGGCTACAACCCCTTGGTTTAACAACACCTAGAAGGAGGCAATAACCTCCTAAAGGAAGCTACAACTTTCTTTCCTAGCATAACCCTACCACCCTTAATAATAAAAGAAAATATTGTGGATTCTCGTACCATGGATAATGACCTACTTACAACAATTCTTAACCCCCTTCATTAAATTACTATTACTTAATATTGTACTAATGCTACACTTCAATGCTCATATGTCCCAACTGTCACTTTCATTGCCTCTGGTGCACTATCACCTTCATTTATAGTTCATGTGTCATTGTGATACATAAGTATACCAAAACCTTAGGCCTCTAAAAATTCCCTAGCTAGAGCTTGACTTCAATGTATATTGTCGATCACACCTTTTTATAATTATAGTAGATCTCAAAGGGACTCACGATTCTATCTTAAGTAATATCTAAACCTATGTTAGAGGAGATCTAAGGCTCAACTCAGTCTCAAGGCAATGGATCAGATCTAATGTCTTTTCTACATTTTAGAATCAACAACGACAAAGAAATATGGCCATAAAATTTGGCTTAGAACACAGATTTTAGAGTTCCCTAACTCAGGGCTTTACAAGGGTCTGATATTTGGACTTCTTGCTTTAGAAGCACAACATCAGGAAGAATGCAATATAAAGAACATTCTAGAATAAACCATAGACTGAAGCTCGGTTGAGGCTCAGACCTATGATTAATAATGTATCCTAGGAACTGAGATAAAAAAGGAAACCCTTAACCAAGACTCAACCTATAGTTGAGATTTATTCAAATATTGTCTCACAAATTAACCCAAAACAATCTTCATTTTGCTAAAGTATCCACACATAAGACAACTCATAAAATTATGCAATTTTGGCCTTGCTGAATATGCGTTGTTACATGTATCAGGCTTGTTCAAACCTATGGATTTCATAAGATATAATATTGCATCAAATTTAATTACTTAAGGCCACATATGAGGTCCTGTTGAAGCCTTGAAAATCGTTGTGACAACATGGGGGAAAACCAGTCGGTTCGGACCTTGGTTAGCAGCTCCTTTTTCATTTGGTGTAGTGGCTCCAACTAGGGATAATGGGACCAGTTTCCCAGAAAATATTTTAATAGTGTTGGTGGGGTGATATATGATGTAACGGGAAAATGACTGAGCTAAGTGTAATCTAACCTAACTAATAAAAACATGCATATATTTTAATTTAACACTATTTAGCTATAAATATACCTGGGAATTAAATACAATATGAGATCTACAATGATGTCTTACAACAATTGGTAATAATGATCATTCAACTACAATAAGAAGTGAAATCGTTTAACAGTAATCATTTTGGATAAATAGTTAGACAAAACAATTAAGAAAGATATATCGCATACAAAATCGTTCATGTATTCATAATAGAGTCAAAGCTAACATCATATAAAAGTGCAATAATGCTAAACTGTAATTTAGACTTTCACACATAAAACAATTTAAAGAAGAAGTATTTCCTAATACATAAATAAAACAAGATCATAAGATAAAAGTACCATATATGACGATTCCTACTCATGTGCTTCAACAATATTAACCCAATCTCAATCAATCCAACACATTCTAAGAGTACAAAAGTGCATTTAAGTAGAGCATGCTAGATATTTGAAAGGAAATAGATCATGTTCCATTCATTCAATCAAAACCTCCTCAAAAGTATAGAAGTGCAATGTTTCGAAGAATGTTTTTGATAAAATTTCTGGACTCCTCTCTAAATGCATGAGAGGGTTTTAAATAGTAAACTATAGGTCCTAAAATAGATTATTAAAAAAAATAGTTGAGGAGGTTTAAATGACCTTCCTCAGAACATGAAAAAATAAAACTAAAAGAAAAATAAATTAAATGACTAAATCCTTTGGACTTGATCTCTAAGATTGCAAATATCAGTCATTGGCATGAGCTGGGTCAGTTGGCTGAACATAGATTTTAACTGCCCCACAAATATAACATTCATTAGTGCTGGCACCATCTTTTGTGTTGAGGTTGTTAAGCACCTCAAAGTCATCCAATGATTGTATGGTTTCATTAAAAACTGCCAGTATGCTTCCCAATTCAGCCTGCTTAGCTGTCCGATTGCCTCCTCCTTTTCCTGTGTTTCTAGTCTCCATTGTTGTTCTAATTGTTTGACATTTGGAAGAAATCTTGATATACATTTCTTAACCAGATTGGCGACATGAAGATTTTCATTGTGGCTTCAATTATGTTGTTTGTTGCTATCATTGTTTCCCTTTCCGCATGTTTCAACCGAGAATCCCAATCTGTGAACAAGATGTCTTTATGAGATTCTTCCATCTTTGGTAGGTCAGACTTTCTCCCATCCTCTGATTCTTTCCATGTGATAAAGTCGGAAACACTTCTATGGATTTTGTCATACTCAAGTCTCATGTCAATGACTTGGTTTGTTAGCTTATCATTGGTTTCACAGTAAGGACTTATCTGTGATATCTTCTGGCAAAGTACTCCCTTCTATTGCATTAGTTGGGAATTAAGACTGAGTGCTTCCTTTATGAACTCATTGATTTGCAGATTATCCTTAAACTTATTGTTGGCTTGTGGGGGCCTAACCCAAGTTCAGTGTTAGTTATCCAAACAAATCCCTACACTACTGGCCCTTTCGGCATCAGCCCACGCAGTGCAGACTAAATTCTCACACGAAGCAGTATGGGGGCATGTTGGAACCAAGTTTCTGCACCCTTGAGATGGTTGTGATGTTAGTTTATTCCAACTATACCTGCTTTCATGCAGGTCACTTATCCTTCAACTCTACCCTTCAGTACCTTCACGAAATGTTACAATCGGCTTCTGCGCAACCCTAACCAGGGGTTGATATGCTTTTACATTGCTAGGGCAATGAACTATGATATTTTCCAAACTACGCTAAGTATGTTACTTGATTTATTAACAAATCTTATTTAGCTTTGTGTAAGCAGATGTTCCTACTTGCGTTCACTTAACCAATACAGTTATACACATTCGCGCATCATATAAGCATTAGAAGTGAAATTCATACCCAATATAACATATGCATAAATAGGAAATAAAGGCACAAAAATTATAGAATAATTCTCTTTATTGATAATTCTAGACAATTATAGACTCGACTCGCACTACGCACTCAGCTAGAGGGGTCCGCGCATTCAGCTGTGGACTTGTATGCTTCTGTGCAGTAAGCTGCAGAGCCTCTACCTATGCTAGGACCCAAAACTTAGACTTCTACTTTAGAGCTATCTCTCATACCTCATTCCATCATTTATTTCTTCCTTCCATTGATGCCTCCTCTACTTAGAGCTTAGCTCTATTTATACAATCCCATGGTCCGTAGACCATCGGTAGATCTTTTACAACCAACATTACATTATCAAAATAAGGGCGCGAACCCCTATGACTCTTTAACATCTATGTGCTCCGCAACCACAAAATGTGGAGTCTTTACATTAGGATTACAAAAATTGGACCAAAATATGGGCTTTAAGCCCCAAAACTGCCCTTGGGGGATCTCGCGCCCAACAGGCCCCCAACACAAACATTGTGACTCACCCTCGAGTCTCTCTGCAGGTGTGAAGATCTTAGCGTGAAGACCTCCCAACTCTCTTTGGATCACCGCAACGTCAGCAATGCACTGAGCGACTGCCTGCTGGACTTCTTCTATGCACTATTCGGTGACTACTATTGAACTGTTGCTCTGAATATTCTGTTGAGCTGCCTGCAGTTTAACGATCTTTCCTTCAATGGAGGTTGTGATCACGTAAGCCTCATCTATCCCTAGTTGTAGGCGTGCTTTTAAGACTGCTTCCTTATGCCAAGCGACATCCACCTATTCTTTGAGCTCCTTTGCCTCCTGCATCCGTGCAAGCCTCTGAGTAAGGGAAACTGTCTGCACGACCCCTTTTACCTCGTCATACCTCTGTTGTAGATCGCGTGCCTCTATCTCTAGGTGCTCTACATTAGGGTCCTCCTACAGGGTGGTTAGGACTTTGAATGACTATTCAAACAGCTGCATGCAGTCTTCCACTACACTGTCAACCACTGTCATTGTTGTTGTAACAGTAGTGGTACGTTGTTCCCTGATCTCAGGCAGAGTTGAAGGCTGAGCCTGCAACTAGAGTTCTGCAATTTGCAGGTTCAGCTCCAGCTGAACCCTGGCCATCTCTACTCAAGCGTAGCGCACCCTTCTGGCCAATTTGTGGGCGTGCACCTCCACCAGTTCTTCTGCCTGAATGTCCAACTCTGGGACCATCCAGCAGGCCTCCTCCACAACCTACATTATCTATTTATTCTACTCTACAACTTTGTTCCACAGTGACTCCATCATGTAAGAGGTAGAGTGTCTCTCAAGGGAGTGTGAACATGTTCAATCCTACCCCTTTCAGACTGCTAACCCTAGGCTTGTTGGTCTCATTTTCTGTAGTGAGTGCCCCATGAGGTAGCAGTACTGCATTGGTCACCCTTGTGCGCAACATCTCCTCGGTAGCTGCAGTACCGATCTCAAGGCTAGTGGACAGTGTGCCAGCCTGTGGAGTGCGAACTTGCAACTCCTATAGTTCTGTTCGAAGAGCCCCCAATACCAGTTGTTGTTGTTCTTCAAATTGTTAGAGGGCCTCCACAGTGACATCCCTCATCATTTCTCCGATATCATGTAAATCCCCCTTAGTGATGTGATTGGGTCGAAGGAAGTTTTTGATGCCTTAGTTTTCTTTCTTGGCACTGCCTTCTCTCGTGATCTCAGATGCTTGAGTTGGGTGGGAGTTGTCTGCGGGTCCCTGCCACCTTGTTCTCTCTTTGTTTCTACCTCAGTTCCAGGCGAAGGTGACTTTTGTCCTTCGCCCTTTTCTTCCCCTGTTTTCTGTTGTTCTGCCACCTTCGCAGCGTCACACGCTGCCTGAGCCTTAGCCTCTTCTTCCTCTTTTCCATGCTTCTCTACCAGTTGTGCCATTCAAAGCTTTGTCTCTTCCTTCTTATGCTACACGATGGACTTGTCTATTTCCATCGCGGAGCCAGCTAGAGCGCGCCACTATGGTGGCCAAGACTAAAGAACTACAAATATCACATCGTTAGTCACCAGATATGGTAAGTTGTGCCATGTCTTTGTAGGGTCCTTCCATGCTATGACAAAGACATGGTGGAAATTCACTTTGAAATCTACAAAGCTCTGCAAACTAGCATAGACTGTGGGTGACAACCACGACATGTGATTGATTGATCCCCATTCAATTGCTCATTTCCATTAAGACCCAAAAGATCTTATTTTCTCTAATATGCTATGCGTCCTTGGTCACCCACAGGGAAGCGTACTTCGTTGCTTCTGGAACGTCCGGCGTGACCGAAGGGAATTGGCTATCTTCGGGAAACTCCCATGCCACCAATAATATCGACAACAAGAGCCATGCATAGTGAAACATGTTTCCATACTCCTGTGCCTCATGACAGTTCGCAAAGAACTCGCCGCATAGATAGTTTGCCCAGTTGAACCGGACTCCTTCTGCACATAGGGCTGCTAGTGCAACCATGGGTGTGGGCACCTCATCCGCGTGACACTTCCACATCACCTTCCCTGCTGGGATTTGTGTCAGGACCTTCAATGTGGGGTTGTAAATGCTAGAGATGGTGTATCCTCACTTCTTCTTCTTCTCCAACTTGAACCTCTTCTTCATTACTTCCATGAGGGCCAACTCGCCACCTTTTCCTTTAGAAATATTAGTTGGATCCTCCCCTAAGTAAGGAAACCATGTAGTTCGATGAATAAAATGGTCTATGATGGGAATGGGCTCCTCCAGCCATAAACACCCATCATGCACCAAGCAGAGTAGCTACTTGATGGCAAAGATGGTCACTGGGGCACGGTGGTAATGTGGCACCCAGAGTGGGTTAAGCAACCCTAATTTCTCTACACCTCTGAGCCATGTTTGCAGTTCCAATTGAATTGTTCTAGCAGTCATGTCAATCCTTTGGCACATTAGCTTCTCAATCACTAAATGAGGGACTTCTCATGGTCTATGAGGTTCGAATCTTCAAACTTCAACACAGGAACCCGCCCCAAGTGTGGTCCCTCAAAACAAATATCATCTGGGAGCAACGGAGTTTGTAGAGAGCTCTTGCTCTCATCTATGTCCTTCACCACTTTGGCTTTGCCCTTGCATGGAGGAACATATTTTTGCAACCTGGTAATAGGGTCCGCACCCTGGGTTTCAACTTCCATTTCTACATCCTACTCATCCACTAGTATTTCTTTAGACTCCTCCTCATTGGCCTCCAGATTAATAGCCTTCCCCTTTTCCTACCGGGTGAGCTTGGTCCTCTATGGGTTTCTTTTTCAGACGCGCACCAGGATCATAGCCTACTTATCCTTCTTAGATCACAGTGTTTTGGGTGATTTAGGGACCTCAACTATTATTTTAGTGCTGTCTTGGGCTTCCACTACCATAATTTCCTGCGTGGCTTCCTCGGCTGTCATTACTTTTGTGTCCATGGCTTCTGTGGGTGTTGACATAACACTATTCCACAATTCTTGCAGTGTCTCTGGTAGTTGCTCAAATAATGAATTCACTTTTAGGGTCTCGAACGGGTCTCAGTTCATTTATACTTGAGCGCAAAACAAATTAGTTCTCAAAATGGAAAGTGTTGTTCGCTAGATAGCCACTTGTAATTTATATGGCCTTTTGAATTTGAATTCGACTGTTCCCCCCACATTCGGCCCATTAATGCTAGATTGGCGGCATATTTTCAAGAATCTAGCCCATAAATTTTTCCTTAAATGTCTGTCACCCGCTCCATTTGGCCTCAAACCAACCATCAAATCATGAATAGTGACTTTAACGGTCACTTTATAGCAGACCTGCATGCTAGCACAACTGTCTTCGCATTGTCATGAACCCTGTGACACTTTGCTGCTTTGCACAATCCTGAAATCGTGCAACTCCCGAGCAGTGTAGTTTATAGTCCCGTGCCTCCTTTCAGCTGCCTGGAGCGCTAAGACTATGCTTATGTCGATTAGTCAGATGGTCGGGCCACCTGTGTAGGGCTTCAAATGACTATCATTCAGTTTACCTGGGAAGGGATCTCCATTCAACTTAACCAACTAGACCATGCCGCCGTCGGTAATCTCCTTAATAACATACGGCCCTAGCCAATGCATTCTGAGTTTCCCTAGAAATTTATCAAACTTACAGTCATATAATAGCACCACGTCATTCACCTTAAAGGTGCACAGCTTAATATGTCAGTTGTGCCACGCCTTTTCATGCTTCTTTTGGACCTACTGGTGAAATCTAGCCAAAAATCTCTCTTCTTCCAACTCATCTAACTGCACGAGCCTCTCTTCTAGGGCTCTGCAATCCGTCATACTTGTGAGAGCTGCTATGCATGGACTAGGCATGATGTATTCCATAGGCATCACAGCTTCAACCATGTATACCAACCTAAAGGGTGTCTGTCTTGTTAACTTCTTGCACTTTGTTCGATAAGCCCACAATACTATAGGTATGTGTAGGTTCCAATCACTTCGCTGAGCATTGCATACCTTGGTCAGCACATTTTCAAGCACTTTGTTGAACGCCTACACTATCCATTAGCCTGTGGGTGATAAGGTGTGCTCTTTTGATGATACACCTGAAATTCTTTTGTCAATGTGCTCATCATTTCATTTAGAAAGTGCGTAACCCGATCACTCATCAAAATCTTTGGGCATCCAAATCACGTCAGTACATGCTCAAATAGAAACTTCGTGGCAGTTGCACTCGTACAATCCTTCATCAATTGTGCTTCTGCCCAACAAGTGAAATACTCCATCACAGTGATAATATACCTCGTGCCTGTCTTTCCTTGTGGCTGAATCATTCCTACAAAATATATTTCCCACTTTTCGAAAGGTTGCAACGTCATTTGAGGATTCAAAGGCATTTCGTCCCTCCGTAATGGCCTGCCTGTTCTCTGATATATGTCGCACGCCTTGCAATATGCTTTTGAATCATGATGAAGGGTTGGCCACCACAACCCTACACATAGAATCTTCTACGCAGTTGCTCTTCTTGCATAATTTCCTCCCGCAGTGCCCCCATGAGCATCCGTGAGGATGGTACTTCGTTCAAACTCAGGTACATACCTTCGCAATATTTCATCATTCCCCATCTTGTATAGATGCCCAGCAATGATAGAGAAATCTTCCGCATGCACCACTAATTCCTTCTTTTGTTGGATAGAGTATCCTTCCCACGTAGTTGCAGTTGTTAGGAAATGTATTATATCCTCGAAATGTCCATCGGCGACGTGGACAGCAAAAGGTTGCACGTCAGGTAATCCTTCCTCCAAATTAGTAGGTTCCTTCCCTGTCTCGATGCATTACAATTGGTCAGGTCCTGTGTTCAATCATCCAGGATTCATAACAACTTCAAAATCATATTCCTAGAATAATAAGAGCCATTTGCAAATGCGCCCCCCCAGCACAGGATTATTGACCATGTACTTTAGCGCGGAGTACAAGTGCACCTTCTCAGGTTGGGGATTTTCTTCATAGGCCTATATTAATGTGTGTAGATCATTCTTCCCATCATACTCATCTGTCAGTCACACCTTAGGCTTCACAAATCATGCTCGTATCATTCTCCTACATTCGCGCCAATCATCAAGACTCCCCTTGTGCATACCCCACCATCTTGTGGGCATAGCATGCAGTGCCTAGTCCAAGGCTTGGAAGCTTTGTTTTTCTAGTACCTCCCTTTCAAATGCATCCAAAAAGATATCTACCTCATTTAGACCATCATAAGTAGGCATATTTCTTACCTCTTACGACACACAACACAACGACCAGGTCATCATGTTGCAATTCAGCGTAGTTACTTCATGTAATCGATTCTGCCAGCATTCTATTTCTTTGTCGGAGTTTGAAGTGCAGGAACTCTTGCGATCCCATGTGATCCATCCATCCGTAGTGGGATTCACCTAGTCTTGGTCTTGTGTTGTTATCTTATAGATGCAGTCCAGATCATCATCACTCTCATAATCACAGACTAGTTCCATATAGCGCAATCCTTCAGCAAGATCCATAGATATTATTACGCGTAATTATTTCTTATCAAACATCATCTTTCGCTTCTTTATATTGATCAGCCTGTTCATATCAGTAGCCTAGTCAATTCCTAATAGCGTAGGGTAGGGATTGGTTTCATCAAAAATCTCTATTACTTCAAAATCTACCAATGCGCTCGCTCCCTTAGTATCCACAGTCACTCCCTGCAACTGCCCCATGGATATTATTTTCTACTAATTCACCATCCTTAGTTGAATTGGAGACTATTGCAGTGCAGGTCTCCCCATTCGGTCACATGTCCGTTTTGGCAGAACATTCGCATCAGATCCCAAATCCATAATGACTTGATCCATTTTGTATTCTCTGATCTGTGCAGTGAGTCTCATTTCACATCCCGTCCTTGTTTTATGCTTTCTAATATTGCGGAATACACGTGGTTCACCTAGCATGGTCCCAGCTAATCTATTGATAAGTTCCTGTAATCCTTTTACAACGTTACTATCGCGCAGTAACTTCATACAGGTTTCCAGGAAAGTTGTGAGCATGGATGGGTCCATCTCTGGCTTAGGCTTATCTTTGCTTCCTGAAGTGGAGGCCTCAGCGAAGCTCTTCTTAGCTTCCATGAAGGTTTCCCGAGCATGCTCCAAATCAAAATTGGCCTCCTTTTTCGGGGCTTTGCAAAATCATGTACTATCTTCCAGTTGTTTCCCCTTGTCATCTCCTATCGTGATTCCACTTCGGAGCACTATATTTATGTTCGGATCTTCCTTGCGTGGCTCAGATCTCATCATCTGCAGGTTCTGAGTCAGGGAAGGTGGTAGCGCCCCTTTGTCACATATCCTAGATATTATCATAGAACAATCTTTTGTTTCATGATCAAACAACGTGTAATACTTGCACAATGGGTGCGTTGGATTAGTGCAATCGTGGGCATAGTGTCCTAGCCCTCTGCAATTGTAGCAAATCAATTATCTGTGGCCTCTACCAGGTCCTCCTCTGCCTCAGCCTCGTCCGTGCCCATGAAATCTTGTCCCCGCCATCCCTGCATTCTGGTCAAGGGGCCGCGTTTCTATCCATCATCAATTCATAACTCCTACAAGTATGCTCATCATTTCCAACCATCTGCAAAAGTTGCATAACAATTATTGCAAAGATTGCATATACTTCTGTAATAGGTGGAAGTTATCCATGGCATGTTTCCCGGCTATTTGATATATAGCAAACCACAAAGCAAGCACCGCGCTAGGTCCTGCTTGAGGTTCCGGCCTTAAAGGCATCAGTCCTCCTCCTACAAGGTAATTTTTAAAGACTGGTCAATGGTCTTCGTCATGACCCTGACTCTTGCATTTCATGCACCATACTTCTTCACATACCTGTAGCCGAACCATCCCATCCTGCTTCAAGCTTTGCATCTCAAGGCACAGATTCTTCAGCTGCGCATGGATCTGTTGAACTCCTAGATTAGGATCCTGCATCGAGGTCTCATGTAGTCCCATGGCAATCTCCAAGGCCTCTACCTGAGTTGTTATCTTCTGTTGTGACAACGAACTCCTTAAGTGTGGTAGTAGCAAGGCTACAAACCACTCACAATGATGTCCATCTGTAAAATTCATGTTGGCTTCACACATCGTAAATTTTAGCCTCTGATCTAGTTCCCAAGGCAACTCACCTGGTAGCATCATGATCTCTTTGAATCCCACAATCTACTATGCTTCAAATTTAGGCCTATTAAATTCCCTATTTAGTGCTACTTGGATGTTTGCTACTCTAGAATTCGGGTTATCATTGGAGTACTTAATATACCAAGTTAGCACATGATCTTGCAGAGAACTAACCAATGTTTCCTTCTTTGTGTTATCATCTGTAACACCTTGAGCTTCCCATACAGCCCTTACAATGAACTAGAATTGGTCTAGGTCCTCATTTCCTAAGCCTTTGAACAAAGCAAACTTCACTATGTTTTCCATACTGAACCGCAGTGGTGGTGGAGGTGGTACGGGTGAAGTTGGAGGTGATGGTGGTGAAGATGGACGTGGTGTGGTGTAGGTGGTATTCGTGGAAATCCCTGTCTTATCAATTGAATAGCACTTCACAGAGAGACCTTCGCTATCCCTTCATGGTGGTGAAATCAAGGGGCTATACTCCGGACCCTTATTTCCTTCATCTCTGTAACTTTTTCTGCTTCGTGTAGTCCCAAACATCAAGGTAATTGCATAACTCGTTTTTCTCACAACAAGGTTTTAATCCAAGTATTCAAAGATTTTACGTACCTATCTCGTGGTCCTTTGAAAAAGTGTCGCTTTGCCTCACTATACCTGACTGAGGTGTCGACCACAAATTCAGTAACGAATCCTCCTATAATGTAATCAAGCCAATGATCGACAACACACATGATCTTATCCTCCAATTCTTCCAACCTTCGCACAAGTTTTGGGGTCCACACAATAGGACTGTCAAGTTTCCACCTTCCTTGGCTATCTGCTAGCTTCGTGATCCACTCGTATAGCTCAATAGGGAAGGAGGCAAAAAAAATTTCATGGATCTCCGTATACAGGTATTCGTCCAACCACTGTTCTTTTGATAGTTGCATGTTTTTGTTCTCTTATGCCACGAACTCGTGAATCCTTATGTTTAACCAGCCTTCGATTTATTTGTTAGTTGGATTCCAATGATACGACATCACACATCTCTCATGAAGATTCTGGTCCTGGCAACGGAACCATTTGTTGGCTTGTGGGGGCCTGACCTAGGTTCAGTGTTAGTTAACCAAACAAATCCCTACACCACTGGCCCTTTTGGCATTAGCCCGCAGAGCATGGATTGAAGTCTTAGCCGAAGCAGTATGGGGGGGATGCTGGAACCAAGTTTCTGCACCCTTGAGATGGTTGTGATGTCAGTTTATTCCAACTATACCTGCCTTCGCACAGGTCGCTTATCCTTCTACTCTACCCTTTAGTCCCTTTGTGAAATGTTACAATCGGCTTCTGCGCAGCCCTAACAAGGGGCTGATATGCTTTTGCACTGCTAGGGAAACGAATTGTGATATTTCCCAAACTACGCTAAGTATCTAACTTGATTTATTAACAAATCTTAGTTAGCTTTGCGTAAACAGATGTTCCTACATGCGTTCACTTAACCAATATAGTTATACACATCCATGCTTCATATAAACATTAGAATGAAATTCATACCCAATATAGCAGATGCATAAACATGAAATAAAGACGTAAAAATTATAGAATACTTCTCTTTATTGATAATTCTAGATGATTATAAACTTGATTTTCCCTACGCACTCAGTTGCAGGGGTCTGTGCACTCAGCTGCAGACTTCTAGGCCTTTGCACACTCAGCTGCAGAGCCTCTACCTACGCTACAACCTAAAACTTAGACTTCTACTTCAGAGCTATCTCTCATACCTCATTCCATCATTTATTTATTCCTTCCATTGATGCCTTCTCTACTTAGAGCTTAGCTCTATTTATACAATCCCATGGTCCACAGACCATAGGTAGATATTTTACAACGGACATTACATTATCAAAATAAGGGTGGAAAAGCCTATGACTCTTTAACATCTACGTGCTCCGCGACCACAAAATGCGGAGTCTTTACATTAAGATTACAAAAATTGAACCAAAATATGGGCTTTAAGCCCCAAAACTGCCCTACGGGGATCCCGCGCCCAACACTTATCTGTAATGGCTTGTATCCGCGCATCTATTTTTGCTAAGCTTACCTGATGTTGTATTCTCATCTATTCAAATTTCTGTTGGAGCTAGGCTACTTGTAATTATACTTGTTGATTGGATTTTTCCTAAGCTAATTGTTGTTCTAACAATATAATTCTGTGTTCTTTTTCCTTAAGCAGCTTTTAGACCTCTGTCTCTTTGTCAATAGTTGTTGTGGCATAAGCCCTTTCATATTGTGGCAATTTTGTGAGATTTTCAGATGGGTCCATGGGTGATTCCTTCCAAATGATGTCCATTGGTTCATTTTCAGAAGTTGTAACAGTTAGAGCATCCAACTTTCTTTTCTTTTTCTATCTCTTGACTACAACTTTGTGTGTAGGACTGGAGATATTTATTCAATTCTCAAGACAATTTCTAAAGTAGGAGTAACAAAAATGATTTCAACGTCTTGAGTTCCCTTAACTCCTTCCTCTGTTGTTTCCATTTTTTACTTGTGCTGGGTTTTCTTAGGAGTCTGTATCTCAAATGTTTGCTCAGGGTTTGAATCTATGTGAAGCTTTTTGTTGAATTGTTCCCATTCTTGTTCCAAGTAAATAATTGGGCTTTTACCTAACTGAGTTAATGTAGAGACAATTTATGCTTGTTTCTTTACCGAGGCTTTCTCAACCATCTCTTCTGTAGTTCCAGCTGTGTCCTCCTTGGACTCTTTATTTGTGTTTCCTCCTCCATTTTGAGACTATTGCTCTGAGTGCTCTGACTCATGCATAGATCTCTCTTGGGTATCTTCTTCAAAGTTTTATTTGGAGCTGTCCTCCAAGATTACACTGGGAGTTTGCTCCCTTATTGATTCTATCTGCAATAGGTCCAATGGGACTCCCAATAATACTTTTCCACTATATACATGGAAATCCCTAAGATCATCTGGGGTTAAACATTCCGATGCCAAACGCAACACTTGTGAATATATTTCTTCCTATAGGAAGAGGTCACCAAAGGTGTCCCCTTCATGGGTGAATGACTTTACTTTTACCATAGTAGTAAAATTCTTAAAAGTGTGGCTTCGATCATACTGCCTTCCCAGAAGTGTAGCTAATTTCAGACATTTAATAATCTCTACTTCTTTGCATGCATATCCAAAATCATGTAGTGAAAATGCACCACATTGTAATGGTAATGTAGGCAAAATGGCCTTCTTATGCTCTTTCAATCCTCTGCTTAATCCACCTTCCCCTGTTGTTTGGTAGGTTGGCCATTAATTTGTCAGGGACGTAATATGGGAGAACATGCGGAGAAGAAATGCTCCCGAATACTCTAATGTAGGTAAAGGTTTCTTCCCCAAACCATCTAGCTACTGGAAAAATATCTATCTTGGCCTCTTTTGAAAACCTAGGGGCAGTTCTATTGTACACTTCTTTATGGATGGGTAGCATAACTCCTTGAAAATTTAAAAAAAAAAGGGGGTGAAATTGAGATTCCCATAAAATCTTATGGTACATATGGATGGGAAGTGGGTCCTGTAAAATCCACTTCCATCCCATATTGGGAAATTTAGAACTAAAACAGATTTCATCCATTATAAAAGCACTCATGAAAAGGGGGGAAAACACTCTTAGAGAAGAATTTCTCTTCCTTCTATATTCTATAATAGCCTTAGCCAAATTTTCTGATAGAATTTGAGCCTAGTTCATTATTGTTGCATTTACTACTGCATCTATGAATGGGAGCCATTCTGGAGAAAACTTGGTGCTATCAGGTTTACCGAACAATCTACATAGCATTGCTGCTACAAAACTAGGAGGGGGAGAAATGGATGTCGTAGAGTACATACCTGTTTTATCTCATTTAATATTACTTTCATTTATTGTCTAGGTTTGCGTGACATTTGCTAGGTCTTCATTTTCCTTGGAAAATTGCTCAAGGAATTGTTTATTGTAGAGCTTATGCAGCTCTGGTAACTGGCATGAGTCGTAGGCTTTCTGCTGAAAAAGACCCCATGACCTCTTGCTTGTGATTCCTAAATGTTCATTCTACAATGTCTGTTGTGTCAATTACCCATTTGACCATGTCCAGATATGGGATTATATTTGGCTATGAAGCTATGCAGTGCAGGAAAGAGCATCTCGTCTTGAAATAGGAGGCATTAGATGAATCCTGGGAATCTGTCGTGGCCTTTTCTTCCAGTGGCCTGGGGTGCTCCTCTTCTAACAAGTTGTACATGGTCTCCCAGGTTGTAGTTCCTTTATCTCTGCTACACATAGAATTGGAGAAAAGAGGAATCATTTCTTATTTCTCGGACGCAGCTGCCTTTCCCTTCTTTACCAATGTTTCTAACAATTCTCCCTACAGATTTTTCCTGAAATGGAGCAAAGTGGAATTTATCAGATAAATACAAGTAAGAATGACAATGGGAATTAATGATACAAATAACTTGAAAATGTGACAAAAAATGACTTTTAATCAAACGTAGATGAAAAGATATCGTATCACATCGAGCCTCTTTTTAACATAAATGCCATTAACCTATATTAAATAGCCACTAATGGTCCCTTATCGCTGCCTTTATTTCTAATTAATGTACTGCATCGCAAAATGAGAAGGAAATCTTTTAAGGTGGCAGACTTAAGTTGCGAGAATGTCGATTTTGCGATTGCAATGCAATATCACAAATTCCATTATTGCATATTTTTCTGTGCACTTTGTCAAATTTCTTTATGATTCAACAAGATGCCAAATGTAGGATATGCAGTATATTCCTTTTACTAAGAGTGTAGTTTGTTGGAAAGAGTAATTACCTTATAAAGCGCTTTTCACTACGTGGTGGATTTAAGTATCATTTATGACATTGACTTCTATCGGGTCCAGGCTTATAGCACATTTCGCAAGATCACGCAGTTCGTAAGATTTAGTCCCTTTTAAGTATCTTGATGTGATGTGGTAAGGTTGACTTGTCCTATCGCGATATCACATTTCACACATTTCAACAGGCTTTGTGGGTTTGTGTCCTTTATGAGCGTCAATGTGTAATTGTGATATGGGCTTTATTAAATAGGAAATGTCATAGGTCTTAGTTTTAAATGAAAAGCCAAATGATATTTAAGTTAGGCACAGTGATCCTTTAGATCGCAATTCGCGGGTTTTGCTTGCTATCAAGGCTTTTGACACACTTGGTTTGGCGGTATGAGAAAATATGAGAATTGCTAGTTTTAAGAGGGTTTTGACTTGATATCTTGCTTTATTCTTAAAAAGGCTTACAAGAAGGTGTCTAAGTGCTAAATTTCTTTTTGAAGGATTTTATCAAGGGTCCCCATTTATTAATAGAATATCGGCTATTATATCAATAAATGGGGGGTTGTTGAATATCACAATAGGTCAATATATAGTATTTATGAGGAAGAACAATAGTTGGGCTGACCTACTCACAAAAATACTAGACTTTTTCCTTACGATGAGCCCTTTATCAGGCCAACATGTAAAAGGAGGCTTAGTGCTTCTTAAAAATCAATTTTTGTCTTTCATGATGCCCTCTTTCAAGGTTGACTTGAACACGCGGACTTGGAGCAAATTACATTACAATTTAGACCTTCTTCTAGGCACAACGTTAAAATTTTAGACCATGGTTTCTTGGGGTATCAACTAGAAACACACCCATTCATTTCAGGCATCAAACATAAAAATTGAATATATCTACAACTAAGAGGACCCATGAGGTGTACCATCCTTCAAACAAAATAACATGATGATGGTTACTAGTTTAGAGTGGTATTTCACCCAAATTCACAGACTTTTGCATGCATATTGTCGAACAAGTACATTGTATCAATGAAGCATTCACCCTTTGACATCAATGACAATTTCTTCCAATACAAAAAAACATAATGAAAAGACAAGAAATATAATAAATCAATCATTAACTTACCAATTATTAACTTATTGCATAGTGTTTAATATTTTCTCTTAATCAAGTAATATTGAGTTGCATGAAAATAATATAACATTAAAAACAATGATGAAAAACCAATAAAAAAAATAAATCAATTATTAACTTACTACATAGTACTTTCTCTCAATCATTGCAAAGAAGTCCTTTGGGCACTAAAAATTCACCATTAATAGTAAGAGGAAATGAACAATGAATTTAACAAGATTCCACAGGTTTTGGTAACGAGACAAAAAAAAATCAGTTTAGAGAGGGTTGTTTACTCATTGTTATACACTCTTTGTCTTAAATACCATATGCATAATATGAGAAAACATGATTAGTAGGGCCATTTTCTTCCTGTCATGTAATGACAAGTACAACGCATTACATTTAGATTTTGAAAATTTTTCACATGGTAAATGATGTGCAATATTATTTATGATAGAGTAAGTTAATGTTGTAGTAAAGTCCGAGGATTTTTCAGGGGTTTCAATTGAATTTTATAATATTTGAACCATTTACATTAAGTTAAAATAGGAAAAAATTTATCAGCAAACTACTATAATGTATGACATTTAGATCATGTTCCTAGTTGCAAATAAATCCATTTCTCCATTTATGGCCTCATAATCTCAATCCCATCGAGAAAAGGTTGGAGTTGTGACTTGGGGGATTAATGTTAGCATATTTTAAAGGATTCAATGTATGTTGTGAAGAAAATGGCAGCCTCATAATAAATCTTCTATTACTATAAGGAAAAAAGCAAAGAACCTATGCATGTTTTAACAAGGTTATTATGGCTCATCCTAGAGTGTGTTAGGACAAACTCTACAAACTCTAGGGCAACAATCCTCTTGGAAAAGGCTGAAATATTGTGGGCATCTCATCCATTTGGAGAGCTATTTCCTCATAGGCCTCACTTATTTTTAATAACACCTTGCCAACAAGAGTTTAATAAGTTAATATAAATCAATTGTTTTATAGTATTTAATGTCCCTAGTCTTCATGTTGTTATTGTCATGAACCTAAGGCCCTAATTCTTCCCCAAAATTGACATCCTAAAGAAACATATGATCCAATCTTGTTTCCATCTCTACTAACTAAATTTCATCCATATTGTGTGATGGGAGTCTTAGCCCAAAACACCCCTTGCAAGCACTTTGACTCCTTTTTGAGCATGAGATAGGGTCATCTTTCCTTGTCTTTTCTAGCTCAACGACTCTCACCACCATAGGCATAGTTCCTAGCTCAATGAAAGAAAAAAATAAAGGAGAAAAATTAAATAGGAGACTAAGAAAAACAAAAACCCTTGAAAGATCCAACCACTGTTGGTGGGTCACCCCTTGACCTCTTAACGGTAGCCAAGAATAGGAACTAGTGAAGGAGGTAGACACCATGGTGTAAAAAACTCATTAAGATTGAGACTCATTTAGCCTTGAAATAGAAGGTGTAATGAGCCTAAAATTAATTAATTATTTTTTATTAGTCAAATGGTCTTTTATTTTCGATTCGTAGTGTTTTAACCCTTTATTCTCTTGTACATGTATTACAATTATTTTTTGTAATAGGATCATCTAAGAATGTCTAAAATATATTGTTTATTTCAAATAGTTGTCTTCTAAAATTTGTATCGCAGCTTCAACATCCTACAATGTTAAGTCTACCATCATTCAATTTAGAGCCATCTTATCCATCTCCCTAGAACTACACAATTTGCACTCTTCTACGTTCACACAACAAGTGCACACATCTGCAATCCACTCAAATCAACTTACATCAACCTTCACTATGTAGTCCCGCTTAGTTTGCACGCTCAGTCAATCCATGCACACTCACACACCTTAATGTGTGCATAATATTCAATAAAATTTGTATCATAGCTCCAAAATCGCATAATGTTAATTCTACCATCATTTAATTCATTGTCATCTTGTCCATCTCCCTACAACTACACAATTTGCACTCTGCTATGTTTGCACAACAAGTGCACACATATGCAATCCACTCAAATCAACTTGCATTAGTCTTCACTATGCAGTCCCACTTAGTTGGCATGCTCAGTTAGTCCATGCACACTCACTGACCTTCATGTGTCCATAATCGTCAACTCTCATCTCTTTATCCACCAACATACTACATTCACATCTCAAGTCTTCAAGTTGCAACATTTACATCTCAACTCAATTAATACATCTAGTAGTTATTACTCATGAATATAAGAAGCACTAACATGAAGCCTAGTGGACCTCTTGAAGGAAACGAGTAAGCGAAAAAACACATTCTGAGCTTCATAGCAAAATTACTAGGATTTATGCAAATTTATAACAAGACTCCACCAAAAAATATGAAGAGATTCTTGCATTCAAGGACCAATAAGAAGCATCAAAAAATCCAAGCAAGGAATAAGTACCTACAACTTATTATCGTAGCCACACGACTCACTGAATATGAGTTCATTCAATAACATTATACACAAGGTAAAACTAGATATATTCAATTAAAGAAATTTTGAGGTAAAAAATGGGCCTCAAAACAAAAATGTACAACAAAAAGAAAATTCATAAGAACCAATAGGATTCAATATAATGATGTCAACCATGGAATATGATTGCCCATTTTTTGAATAAAACCGTAAAAAGAAAAAAAGAAAAAACTACTTTTTCAGATCATATTTTTAACTTATCTCCCTATGATTTTACTCAAATTTCGAGCAGGAGCGCTCATGATTGCAATCACGTTTTTTCATGTATTTCACATTTTTCGTGTAGTACGTTCCAACAAAAGTATGCAACATGGATATTCCTTGAATCAAAAATTAAATTATGCATCCAATGAGTGCTCTCGCTTGAAATTTGAGTAAAATCATAGGGAAATACGTTGAAAACACAAGTTGAGAAATAGTTTTTTTTTTTTTTCCCTTCTAAACTTGATGATATAATCTAATCTTATTTTATTATTTACACTATTATTTTATAATATTCCTTAGGATGCTCATTTTATACCTCAAAATTTCTCTAATGAAAGTTTGATGGCAAGGAAAACCAAGAGGACACATTTTTTTTAATAAGGTTGAGAACTATTTCGCTATGCACAATATATGAATAAGGACGACAAAATCAACATTACATTGATGTACCTCGACAAACATTCTCGTGAATTGTTCCTATGGTTTGTCTCTAAATGTTAAGAAGGATTGGTGAGAGATTGGGACACCTTCAAGAAAAAAAAAATCAAATGATTTTAGGATATAGAAGAAGGCAAATTCTTCACCAAGATTACTCACTTGCAACAAACTTGGAGAGTGGATGAATTTTTTAATGAGCTCCATGTATTAGCCACCTGCATCTATGACATATTTGATGAGTTCCTTCTACAAATTGCCATTACTAGGTTAAAAATGAGCATATAGAATAAATTTCAAGTACTAGATATCAAATGTGTTGCATTAGTTTGTCAAAAACCAACCTCGTTGAAGAAAAACAAATGTTTCATAAACAAACTCCTTTATTTCCAACTGGAAAAATCAGGTTTGAATAATATTCCTCCTCAACAAAGGATCTCACCATCAAAATGAAAATAAGGATAAGTGTTAATGTTCTAGATGTAATGCTCCTAATTGGACTCTTGTACATAAATATAAGAATTAAAAATTATACCTATATTAAAAAAAATAAAAAAGAATAAAAAGAATGATAGTGATAGTGATGAAGAGGTTGGAGATGTACCTTCTAACGTAGAAACAAACTCTGATGAATTCAACATCTAGAAATTTGATAATACTCCAAGACTCTATGTGACCACAATGACATATATTCTCAACCCTAAACTCCTAAATTCTGTGGCTACATCAAGAAAACTAAAGTGACAATTCTTATAGATAGTAGCAATTCACATAACTTCGTAGATACAAGGATGCTGAAGTAATTAAACATATTTGTTTACCCTACCTCTTAATTTTAAGTCTTAATTCTTGGGAAAATGACTACGTCATGTGACAAAAACTTCCATAAGGTAGAATTATCTATTAATGGAAAAAAATTAAAGTCTTCTATGTATGTTATGTCAATTGCAAGTGTATACATCGTCTTAGGAGCCCAAGAATTAGCCACACTTGGTATAATTGGGTCAAATTTGTAAGAATGATTTAGAAGATTTTTTATAAATGGAAGAAAGTACAAGTTTCAAGGAATCAACTATCCCCCTCCCAAAATAATGTCATCCAATGGAATTAAATATATGATTAAGAACGGATCCCAAGCCTATTTTTTATACTAGTATTTAATGGATGATTATGCTAAAGAAAATCAAAATTGTGACCCAAAGTAACTAGATATGATACTTCTAAAAAATATGATTAAGAAGGGATTGTAAGCCTATTTTTCACACTAGTATTCAATGGTGGATACTACTAATGAAAATCAAAATGTAAACCTAAAGAAACAAAATATAATCCTTGGAAAATATGATTAAGAAGGGATCACAAGCCTATTTTTTACATTAGTATTCAATGGATGATATTGCTAATGAAAATCAAAATGGCAACCCAAAGAAACTAGATATACCTTTTTTCCATAACCTCTTCATGGTATTCCTCCACCACATTTTAGAGATTACATCATAGAACTAATATCTAGTTATGCCCCTATAGAAAAAAATATTACCGGTGATCTCACAAACGTAAAAATAAATAAAAATTGAACACTTGGTCTAAGAGGTATTGGAATGTGATGTTATTACCTAAAGTAAGAATTCCTTCTCGGCTCCAGTCATACTACTAAAAAAAACAAAGAATGAGTCATATAGATTTTGTATCATAAAAGATAAATTTCCAATTTCAATTGTGGCTGGCCTACTGGATGAACTCCATCATGCCAAATACTTCTCCAAAAAGGACCTGAAATCAAGTTACTACCAAATAAGAATTCAAGAGGATATTCCCAAAACGTCATTCTGGACCCATGAAGGCTTCTATGAGTTTTAGGTCATGCCTTTTGGTATATCTAATGTTCATGGTACCTTCCAATCAATAATGAATGATTTATTTAATCCATACCTACAAAAAATTGTACTTATCTTCTTCTAGGATATCCTTGTTTATATCAAAAACTAAAATTTACATCTCAAGGACATATATATAATATTAAAGCTCCTAGAAGAGAATAAAGTCTATGATAACAAATCCAAATGTAGTTTTCAACAAAGAGAGACAAAATTTTGGGGGCATGTTGCATCAAATGAAGGAATCAAGGTAGATCCAAAAAAAGTTGTGACATTCAATGAGTAGCCTAGCCCCAAAACAATAACATCATCAAGACAATTCATAGGTCTTACTAGTTATGAAAGGACCCTACTATTGGATGTTCTGAAATCCTATCTACAACCCTCTTTCCACCTTGATACATGTATTGCTAACTTTTTTGACACACATTTTTATATATTGTATGTCAAACATTGAGTTATGTAAATTTCTTAAGTGATATTATCATATTCATGTTATATTATGATTTTTGGCAATAGAGCACACTGATTTGACAAGTTTCGTATAAGGAAACTCCTACCAACAACCCACTAATAACATTGAAAGAAATTGTGAGCCCTATTCCCTAGGCTACTAGCATGAAATTCAATGTTGATCAAGTTCCAAGCCATTTTATTAATGTTAGGTATGTGTTATATCATTTTCACGATTATCCCCATGTGTTGTAAAAACATGTGATGGCATTGGGGGAGTGGTAGCCCCCCTTATTCAAAAGGTTCGAATGGAGCCGAAAGTCCCCCTACACAAGGGTTAGGGGAAAAACCCCTAAAAAGAAAATTTGCCTTGCATCCTTTTTTGGTGGTTTTCACCACACAATTTTTGTTGAAACCGATTTGTGCTATATGGTCGTTTTTCCCATGGTTTTGAAGTTTTAGTTAAGAAACTATGGTTTTATTCTAATTCCGAGTAAATGGATCACAAGTTCATGGATGTTGCAAGATATATATTGTATTGTACTAATATACATAAGAATATATATTGAAAAAATCTTGCTAGTTTTCCTGGTTTTGAGTTTCCAAGATAAATATAGGTGTTAAAATGTGTGTTTACCATTACATATTCTCTACTAAAGAAATTTTGGCTTCAAGTGGATGCCATTGTATCTAAGGGAATTGGCTCAGGCCCGTGGTGGAGCATGTTATAATGGGAGATATTCTGAAGTGATTCTTGTGGTGAAAATGAAATGGTAATAATTTCAAAGGTAGAGATTGAGAAATTAAAGGGATTGAGTTTGGATTTATGGAAGTTCAAAATGGAAGATTTTTTGGTGGATAAATATTAGTGGTTTATTATGGATATGGGTATTGCACCAAAAATAATCTCAATAGAATATTGAACCAAGTTGGGTCCAAACAAAAAGGGCAGACTATGTCTCTTAGATTCAATATTAGAAAATGGTTCATGGGAAGCTAAAGCAAAGTATTTGTGAGACAAGTTAGGGGATTTGTATTAGTATAAGCCCATAGTGAGCAAATTGTACCTACAAAAGAAGTTATATAAATGAGGATGAAGGATGGAGTCTTAGTGAAAAAACATATAAACAAATTCAATATTATTGTAAGTCAATTATTATATATTAATATTAAGATTTAAGATGAATTTTAGGGAATCAATTTGTTATGTTTTCTACTAAAATCATGGGATAGTTTGGTTGTTACCATAGGTAGTAATGAAACTACTTTAAAGTTTAATGAAATAGTCTCATCATTGTTATTGGAGTAGATGGGACCAAAAAACATGGAAAGCCAAAATGGAGATGCATTGTATGTAAGAGGATACTCCCAAAATAGAAATAAAAATAAGTCCTCAACTAGAATATCTAATAGCCGAGAAATTTTTTAAAGTTATAAAGGAGATGTGGAAATTAAGGACATTACATGAAAGATTATTGATCCAAAATTCTTGAGAAAGGGAAGGGATCTGAACATTCTCATTTTGTAGAAGAAAAAACCTCCTTATATGAAGGAGGATAGCTGTACTTGGCTTCTTCAAGTACATATGTAGATCATGACAAATGTTTGTTTGACTCAAGCACGTCGTTTAATATGATTCCTCACAAGGAATGGTTTTGCAAGTATGAAATATTTGATGGTGGTGATTTTTTCTTAAAAGATGAATCAATAGCCAAAATGATAGGATGCAAAAGTTCAAGTTAAATCTTATGAATGGAAGGATTAGAATACTCCTCGATATTCTACACATCCTAGGATTAGCAAGAAATTTGATTTCTATAAGAAATATGAGCAATGTAGATGTAAAAACATTGTTTGAAAAGGATACATGTAGGATTGTTTGAGGAGTAATGGTAGTGTTGATGGGAGTTCATATTGTAACTATGTATAAGATATTGGGAAGAACTATTAGTGATGGGTGCAATTGTTTCATTTTTCTTGGGTGTGGAGTAGAAGGAGGAAAATTCCCATAGCTTCTAGGGAAAAGAATATGTTGTAGCATCAAAGTATAAAACATATCAAAGATAAGGGCCTTTGATTACTACATAATGATGGTATGGTAGAAGGTGTGTCTAATTTCCCTATGGATTTTAATTTATATTAACATTTTTTATATGGGAAGTAGAATCAAGTAAGTCCCTTCTCTTGTTCTATGAGGTTGAAGGGAATATTACAGTTGGTGCAAAGTGATGTGTTTGGACCTGTGTCGATTCCATCACTAGGTAAATATGTGTACACTGTCTCATTTATATATGAATTCTTCAGGAATACATGGATTTATTTCCTTAAGAAGAAATCTAAATTATTTGAAAAGTTCAAAGATTTTAAGGCTCTTGTGGAAAATTAGACAAAAAAAGAAAATTATGGTGTTGAGGATAGATAATGGTGGAGAATTATGTGGGAATGAATTCGAATAATTCTATAAGAAATGTGGTGTGGAAAGGCACAATACTACTGCATACACACCTCAATAGAATGGAGCTACATAAAGGATGAACAAGACATTGATGGGGAAAGAAAGAAGCATGTTTGTTGGGATAGGGTCTCCTAGGGTCAAGTTTTGGTACTTACTTTTTGTACAAATGTACAGTCTCCATGATTTGAGGAAGCAGAGGGCAAAGATAATAAGAGTCAAAGGGGATTTAGTCCCTTAGGTTGTTGGGAGATAAGAAGTTTTGAGACCCGCCCATGGTCCGTGGACCATGGTATTGTAAAAGCAAAGTATATATATAGAAGAGTCATAGCGAGTCTAGAAAATAAGTCATAACTAGAAGATCATTGTTTTGGGCAAGAAAGATAAGGTAGGAAAATATATTTCATGTACTTAGGTGAAGGATAAGGCTCCTGCGGCTGAGTGCATGGAGACCTTGGTAAGTCTACAGGCTGAATGCGCGGGCCCCTGCAGCTAAGTGCTTAGGAAAAAAGAGTCTATACTTAAAAGAATGCATCTAATAAAGATAGTTTTGATCCATTAATTGTGCATATGTGTATCTATTGTTAATTCTACAGTTTTTTGTATTTTCTCTTTGTATTGCAAATTATATGAATGAATAGTTATCTTATACATGAAATTGATAGATCAGTAATATTTGTTGATGCTATGAATGTTTAAATACCTTTGCGAAGATATAGATGTTGTTTAGGTGAATTACTGTAATTGACTGTTTCAGAAGGGTTAGGGTTCGCGAAGACAAAGTTAAGCCGTAGAAGCCACAGGAACCCATCACACAGGCCTCTAGATGCAGAAAACTCATTCTATCATCCCCCAATACTACTTCAGATTAGATTGCAGCCTTCACTACACAAGTTGTTGTTGAAAGGGCCAACAGTTTAGGGTTTTTTGGTTAGCGCAACTAACTTTGAACTTGAGTCAGGGCCCATCAAACCAAAAAATGGTTCTGTTGTTGGGACCGGGATCTATCTGAGGAATGTGTGATAAGTGGTTCCCCACTAAGAAATAAATTGAAAAGTGGATAGATTAGAAACGACACGCATTTGCAGCTCAAGAGAAAAGGAATCCATGCATGTCGAAGGAAGAGTCACTGAATAGATACCTATTTACAGATGAACATGAGATATTAAAATTATATTTCCCCTATGAATTGCACGAGTGGCTATCCAAATTGGTAGATAGTCATTGTACATGGAAGATTTGTCTCCCTATAGTGTGGACCCCAGAACTAGTGAAGTGCTTGGAGGCTTCAAAAAACAAAATCACGCAGGCTATCGACCACTGGATCGATAGTATTATGGGAGGATTCATTACTGAGTTCACGATCGACACATCCACCAGCTATAGTGAAGCAGAAAGTACGTTTTTAAAGGGACCAAGAGGTAAGTACTTGAAATCCCTGAAGACCTGGATTAAGATGTTATTATGTGAAAAGTGGGTTATGCCTTTAAATTTATGTTTGGGACTACACGAAGTGGGGGAGAATTCTGAAGGAACATAGATTCAGGCTCTAAATATAGTCCGTTGTTAGGATCACCTGATAGTGACGACAAACGTAATACTATGAGGCCACCATGAAGCGTGTTGTAGATCGTAAGCCAAGGTTTCATAGGGATACCTCATCCATCCACTCCACCTCCACTCCACACACCCACACCTTCACCTCCACCTCCACCTCAATCATTTAACATGGTAATCACAATGAAGATGCTTGTATTTAAGGGTTTGGGGACTGAAGACTCTGAGAAATTTTGGTTCATTGCAGATGATGTATGGAAGGCACAACAAATTACTGATGATGACATGAAGAAAGTGCAGCTAGTCACAGAATTACAGGATAGAGCGCTATGTTGGTATATCAATTTTTGCTTAGGTAAACCCAATGTGACTATGTTGGAGACACAACAAGTGTTGAAAAATGAATTTAAGAAACCCAAATCACAGGCCCATTCAATAACAAAATTTAAATAGATTCAATAGAGAGTGAACAAGTCTGCATGGGAATTTGATCAAAGGCTGAAGTTTCTGATTCAATAAGCTAACATGATAATCATAGATGATCAACATAGAGATTGGTACATTTCTTTCCTCCTAACTCACCTGAGATTACCACTATTGCAGCAGAGAATAGGAATGCAAGCTAAAGCCTTGGAGATTTCCATGAGATTGAAGGCTTCACCTATGTAGGATACAAATCTGGGGGTACAATAGATTCAGTCACAACTGACCATCCTACACATGGAGTTACAAAGTCTTAAGAATGGAAAGGAAGCCCAACCTGAGGCATGCATGAAAGTTTGGTGCCTGAAGTGTAAAGGCCATGATCATGATAAGGACAAATGTCTAGTCTATCTGAAGTACCTTATTGGGGGAGTTTTTGTCCCCCTTGAGCCAGAAGACACCGTTAGGCCAAGTACAGGAGTAGGATTATGGTGCGCTATCTGTCAAATCTTTGGGAAACACAGGAATGATAATTGTCATCTCCTATAGAGGTTTTTGAAAAATCCACAACATTTGTTCTGCACTTTTTGTAAATTGGTTAGGCATGATGAGTGCATTGCTGGAGCTGCAAATAGATGATGGAGAAGACCCCTACGTATAGGATGTAGGTGGAAAATCAGACTTAGTATTAAGGCATAGGTGCACCATGCAGAGGATTCCAAGGTTGAGAAAGAGGACGAGGAAGAGGAGCCAGAAGGGGTCACGGACAGGTTATTTGTTACAATTATGTATAGGCAGGTCATTTTGCATGCGACTGTCAGAATCTGATGCACCCTTCTTGTCAGTATTGTCAGCAGTTCGACCATGTCATGGAATATTTCCCCATACTTATAGAAACGATGTAGGAAAAGAAAGCTCAAACACCTACGCAGAATATCCAAATGATGAGAGCAGAGCCTTGCGAAGAGGAGCCTAGAGTCAATATCACGACATGAAGTGGTACAGTCACAAGAGAAGATAAGGGAAAGTAGTTAGAGGCTGAAGGATGGGTACGTAAGGCTACTAAGAAGGAATTTAGGTTCGACCTAAGACATGCAAAGGAAACCTTTATGGAAGCTAAAAAGAGCTTCACAGACACCTCTACATCAGGAAGTCAAGAGAAGTCTGATAGAAACAATAGCGAACAAGACGTAGACCCTTTGTTGTTCGCAACATTTTTGATGACTTGTATGAAGCTTCTATAGGATAGAAGGGTGGTAGAAGGGCTACAGGATATGATTGATAATTGTACAAGTAAGATAAAGGCTCCTCCAAAATAGCACGCAGTATGAAAAGTGGGCAAAAGCAAGAAGCGAATAGGTCATTAGATGCGACTAACTGTGCAAATTGGGGAGTATGAGATGGACCAGGTAATTCTCGATCTAGGATTTGATGAAAATGTTCTATCGAACGAGACATGGGAAAGGATGGGGAGGCCTATCCTGCAATGGTCTCCTATGGGGTGCCTGTATGGGGTCATGGTGGATATTGAAGGAGTGAGTGCCCTAGTTGACTTTGAAGTGATCAAGATAGTTGACGATAGTAACCCTTACCATGCACTACTAGGAATTGATTGGGCCTTTGATATGGACACAGTTATTAACCTTAAGAAGTGCATAATTATGTTTGAAAGAATTGAGCTCTGGGTCATTGTTCCATTAGATCCAACTGAAGGTGCATGATATACGGAACCGGTGCGAGATTATGAGGAGGAGGATTACAAGATCACTGCGCGTGATGACGACTGGATCAACCCTACGGTATATGGATGGATCCCCTGGGATATGGATTGTTCCTATACTTCAGATTCTGATGAAGAGCTTGAGCATTGGCAGAACCGATTACACGAAGTCTCCTCGTTGCATTGTAACATGTTGACAAAATCGATCTGATGCATATCTACTAAGGTAAGGAGTTTACCTTATTATGATGGTTTACAAGATGTTAATTTATTTTTGGATAAATTTGAGAGGGATGTACTAGAAGAGCATTGGTTTTGAGCGCTATATTTGGCACTTCACACTACACCTGCCCAGTGGTTGGGTACGCATAAGGTCAACTTCTTTGATTGGAAAGAATACAGGTGAATGATGAAGTTGTGGTTTGGGTATGCTAATACCCATATGATGGAGAAATACATAGGAAAGGACGATTTGCACGAACATTTGGCGTGATGGACTAAGGCATGGGGAGAGGAATCGTGGCCAAAATGGGTTCACATCTTTTTTCACACTTTGGATACCATTCCAATGAACTGGAATATGGAAACTGAGCTGCGACATGGGAGGGCTGAATAGGATATCCTGAAGGAAAGTTTCCTATTGACATTCAACTTTTAAGATGGCTTTGATTGTATTGATGAGGCACTCCAAGAAATCAAAGTTATGATCTTCAAAATACCTAAGGAACCAGTAGCATGGATCCAGTGCATGTAGGAGTAGTAGGAGGACATTATGCAGTCCAAGCGACCTCACAGAAGATCTTGCACATAGGACTTTGGTGGCCAACAGTGCATAAGGACACGAACGTGTATTATAGGGCTTGCGATGCATGTTAGAGGATGGGGAGACCATCACAAAGGGATGAGTTTCCATTAAATCCACAAATAACCTTGCAAGTGTTCGATAAATGGGTGATCGACTTTGTGGGTCCAATTCAGCCACTAGCAAAAAAGACTGGGGCATGATACATTATTACAGCAATTGAATACTTGAAATAATGGGTGGAGGCATAACTAGTAAAAGACTATAGCACCGCTACTGCTGTGAATTTCATCTTTGAGTTTATTTTGTCCAGGTTTAGCTGCCCTAAGATCTTGATGAATGATAGGGGCACGCACTTCCTAAATGAAACAATCACTGCGATGCTTGAGGAATTCCATATATATCATTAGAAGAGTATGCCATATCACCCTCAAACTAATGGTATGGTAGAGGCCTTCAACAAAATATTCGAGAGCGCCTTGACCAAGGTTTTCAACACAAAGTGGAATGACTGGGATGTGCGCATACCAGTAGTCCTTTGGGCATATAGGACCACCTGTAAAAAGTTGACAAGTCAAACCCCTTTCCAACGGGTATATGGGTTGGAGGCTGTAATGCCCATGGAATACATTGTGCCGAGTCTATGGATTGTAGCATTGACATATATGGTTGATTGCAATACTATGTAGTAGCATCTCGCATAGCTGGTATAATTGGAAGAAGATCGTTTGCTCACAGGATTTCATCAACATGTGCAAAAGGATCACGAAAAGGCATGGCATGATCTGGTATTTATATACAACAACAAATTTACAAAATTCCTGGGGAAGTTTCAAATGCATTGGCTAGGACTTTACGTCGTTAAATACATACATATGGTGGCACAGTTCAGCTCATGAAGATGGATGGGGAATTGTATCTAGGCAAAGTTAATGACAGTTGATTGAAGCTATACAAGGGTGATCCTGCCCCTACACAATGACTATATGATGGCAAGATAGTCTTAGTTCTCTAGGCAGTTGAAAGGAATTATGAGACTATAAAATACACTGCCCAAAAGTGGGAAAGATGAAGCGAGAGGGTTACATAATGGATGGAAGTAGGCCGTAGAGGGGAGCTGCATCGAAGAAGCTGCTCCACAAAGATGGGGGCCACGCAACCTGGCTGACAAATGACAGTTGGAAGCATTGTAGATGATTGGATGGCAAAATTTCTGTTGAAAGGAGTGGGGAAGACGCATTTATGTAGCATATCTTTGGAAATATGCTACCAAAGATGCATTAATGATCAAAATTTGGAGGGAACGGTTGGATTCAATTTCAAAATTATCCATAAATATGGCATGTTTCCCAACATTCAAAAACTTTTCTTCCTGAGAGTTGATATTGAGTTGTTTCACCTTGTTTTGTGCGAAGATATGAACTGTATGTCAAAGCCATATTGGGAGGATCTCTTTTCATGACCATGGTTCACTGACATACATGAGTTTCTTCGAGAACGTTTTGTGGCAAGAATGACCGCAACTCCCCTTGAGATGAAAGCAGCTCCATTTGTACCTACAGGAATTCCAACTATGACGCCTAGCTCTCCCCAACCTAAGCCTTTTGTATTGCAACCTTCTGCATCCAAGGTGACTGATAAGAAATAGAAGAAACCTCAACAAGTCTTGGTGAGGCACTCATCGTGGAAATACCCCATGGAAGTCCACTAGAAAGGGAAGATGGATCAGTCACAACAACCGACCGAGCCGAGGGATTTGAGGGAAGAAGAATTGCGTGAAGGCATCAAGGAGATTGATGCTGAGGAGGATGAGCTGATGACTCGAATACCAAAGTATATCCCACCCCGCAAGGCCATAGCTAAGGTGCCTAAAGACCCTGACAATGAAAAATTCATGGTGACTACACCACTTTTTCCGAAGAAGGTGGTGTTTGAGGGCTCGCTGTTGGCCTGCATACCGACCCTAAAAATGGAGGAATGGGACTTAGGGTATCACAAGAAGTTCCCTTAATTGGTGCCAACCAAATACCAATCCAAGGTATATTATGAGGCATCGAAGGTTAAGTGGTTGGAACCGATGAAGTGGGCCACTAGTGTTGGGGCTGCGGGGCTCCTGAATATGCTCTATGTTCTGCATTTCATTCACACCAACATAAACACCATATGTGTGTGGAAATTGCTCACATTAGTGCACGATGGGTGTCTCTGGCTAGGAGAACCCATCCCAATCATGGACATGATGATCCACTAGATCACCTTGCTACCATACTAAGGCACGGATTTGGCAGAGGCACTTGGAGGAAAAATGTAGGAGAAGAAACTTGCAGACCTGATGAAGAGTGATTTTGGACTCATAAAAAAGTTGCACAGATATTCTATCTGCTCTATCACTGATCCTACGGTGTAGTTTTCCAAATAGATATTGGCATGGAAAATCATGCGTAAGTGTTGCACAAATGAAGTTATGATGCTATTCATGTATTTGCCTGCGCAGTGAGTCAAGGGAGTCTAGTATAATTGGGCTCAGCACTTGTGCAACGAAGTTTTGGTGAGTTGTTGGGAGGCCTAAGAGGAGGGCAAGATGTTCATTATGGCTAGTTACTATTGTTCATTTCTTTGGTGGTGTGGTGGATGCCCGAGGACAATCAATTTCCTTAGCGGGAGATGGACCTGTCGAAGGCAGCGAAGTTCGCTTCGCTCTGGGCTACCAAGGACCTTGCGCACGTCACAGAGAAAAAAAATATTTTGGGTCCTGTTAGCGTTTGAGATTTCACCTAGGCTGAGATAGACAAACCTCAAAGCTACATCAAACCATTTCACCTCGTAGCTAGCCCTACGAGGTATGAGAAGGCTCTCTCGGGTCAAAACTCAGTGGATTTTGTCAATAGGATGAGTTGACCAATTAGGAACAAGGATTTTAGGCTAGTAAACTGATAAGGGGGATTGATTTAAAGTTTTTGGGTTTTTTGGTGGCAATTGGAGGGAGTGCAATTCAGGGGGCGGGGATTGAGCTCAGTTTTCGCAGGTGGGTCTTTGGGGCAAGGTAGGAGTTTATGCTGATGCCTTTAGCTAAAAAATATGATCAAGGAGGAAAGAAGAGAGGCTAAAGAGGGCGAAAAATGAATTCGAATCCTCTCTAGACAGTGGAAAACATAAATTTTAAACAAAATTGAAAGTTGAGCATGGCATGCATGAATTCAAACTTTATCACTTCTTTTGTTTAAATAGCAGCAAGAGATTAAGAAATGGAACACATAACACACTTACAATAACAGTAGGGAACACACCATCAACATAATAATCCACAAGAATCCACAATGAAGTCTGCAA
>APFE030552339.1:22158-51686 GCA_000404065.3 Pinus taeda | reverse complement strand
AGGAGAGGGAAATGAGCTTGCCTAGGCACAACTGAAGCATGGATAAGCTGTAAAATGACCCTATGGAACTTGACATGATGATGAAAACCCTATGAATGATGATAGGCTCAGCTGAATGAAGACATGGACTGCCATTTGGGCAAACCCTAGACCTAATGCCTAGTGAACAAATTTTTCTTGAAAACTCTTTGAAATGAGAAAATTTGACCTTGACACTTCAAAATAACTTTGTAAGAGCATATTTGATCACTGGAGGAAGGCTGTAAAGACTGACACTAACAGGTCCTATTTGAAATGGATCTACAGATAGTGATTAGCCAGAGACCGAGGCTTTCACCCACACTGTACGCCCAGTACGAGCCCCTCGCTAATTTCAAATTGGACTTCCACAATTTGCAAGTTCGTGCAAGGAGGGATCCCAAGAATACATGGTACAAACTTCCTTAATTTGTGGTTGAGGAAGATGTAGCAGAGATCATGACCAAATGTCCACCTGAATGGCTAACCCCATTAGATGCGGGCAAAGGTACAAGCAAGGTTGTGAAGGATACCATCGTGTAGATAACAACAATAGAGAAAAAGAAAAAAACTGAGAAGGTTGCCGCTCGTGAGAAAGTTGTGAAGGGAAAAGAGGCTACTACTAGAGAAAAGGAAGTGACAAACAAAGAAAAAGCATCCTGCACAATGACAACGTCACAGACCACCATCAACATTGAAGATTCTGATACACAGTGAACACCGGACTGAGAAGAAACGGAAGAGGAAGAAGGAGGGGGCGTGGAGAAGGGAACCCCTTTCATGGTCAAGAAGTAATAAAAGCCGACATCCACAGGGCCGTAAAAGCAATAGAATTCTAACCAATCATCTGGGGTGACCCCTTTAGTCCTCACTGAGGGGGACTTAGATGAAATCAATGATGTGGTCTGCAACATGACCTCAGAACTTTGGGGCCATTTCGAGGAACAGTACCAACAGGCACTGGGAAAGGTTCACCAGGACCTGCATGAGTTGTAGGTCCAAACAGGTCGGGTACATGCGAGCGTGGTACAAGCAAACGGGGTGCAAGTGATTATGCATCAAGTGAGCACATCAGTTCTAGATATGAACAAGAATTTGGATCTCCATATAGCTCAACTACCAGATGGAGCCCTGCATGCTGAGACAGAAGAAGCAACAACCCAACTACTGTAGATTAAGAATCTGGGCCTAAACCTCGTGGCACTCTAGGCCCTACTTGAGCTTCAATAGGGGATCTAAGATGAGTTGTGGCTTAGGGAGTAGTGCACGTTGTTGGTCATCAGTGAAGTAAAAACAAACAATCAACATATCTTTGTAGAAAATGCGCAGGCACTCAAGGAGAAGGAGGAAATAACCATGCAAAGTTGGCAATTAGAAGTAGCCATTACATAGGCTTGCCATGAGCTGCTAGAGCTCAACATTTTGGCTGAAGCATCTTCCATGGAGAAGATCCAAAATCTAGCTGCAATAGTAAAAGAGTCAAAGGACGAAATCAACCTAGTCCAGTTTGAATTGCAATTATAGATACTAGAGCTACAACTGAAACTGCAGCCTACGACTCCTCCAGAGGTTCAGGAGCAACGAAGATCTTTTATCAAAGAACTTTGGGGCCATTTTGAGGAACAGTACCAACAGGCACTGGGAAAGGTTCACCAGGACCTGCATGAGTTGTAGGTCCAAACAGGTCGGGTACATGCGAGCGTGGTACAAGCAAACGGGGTGCAAGTGATTATGCATCAAGTGAGCACATCAGTTCTGGATACGAACAAGAATTTGGATCTCCATATAGTTCAACTACCAGATGGAGCCCTGCGTGCTGAGACAGAAGAAGCAACAACCCAACTACTGTAGATTAAGAATCTGGGCCTAAACCTCGTGGCACTCTAGGCCCTGCTTGAGCTTCACTAGGGGATCTAAGATGAGTTGCGGCTTAGGGAGCAGTGCATGTTGTTGGTCATCAGTGAAGTAAAAACAAACAATCAACATATCTTTGTAGAAAATGTGCAGGCACTCAAGGAGAAGGAGGAAATAACCACGCAAAGTTGCCAATTAGAAGTAGCCATTACATAGGCTTGCCATGAGCTGCTAGATCTCAACATTTCGGCTGAAGCAGCTTCCATGGAGAAGATCCAAAATCTAGCTGCAATAGTAAAAGAGTTAAAGGACGAAATCGACCTAGTCCAGTTTGAATTGCAATTATAGATATTAGAGCTACAACTGAAACTGCAACCTACGACTCCTCCAGAGGTTCAGGAGCAACGAAGAGCTTTTATCAAAGAGGGCATGGCCAATTTAGAAAATGTAGTCAAGGGTTGCACTGAGCTATTTGAGTAGGCCATGGAGTTATGGACTTCACTGCAGAAGGACCCGACTCTGTAGAAGATTCGCACAGACATTAGGGAAAAACAAAAGTAGTTTGACAAGATCTAATTGAATGCACAAACACTAGCAACAGTACAACGAATCATAAGGTTTCAAGAAGGAAATCTACTGCAAATTGAAATTGATGAGTTGCGCCACAAGGAAAAAATCATTGTTTCCCGAACAAAGCCTTGGATAGAGGAGGCAAACCAGCTGAATCTCTCAGTCTACAGTAAACTTAAGAACATGCAACAAATTGAGAGGACCATGGGCCTTGTAGTCGATGGCATAACTACCAAAAAAGTGGACAAGTAAGTACAACAGGCTGCTATGCAAGGAACAATTGATCTACAGGTTTTGAAGTTGGAGGTCCACGAACTCCAAGCAAAGATCAAAGCACCATCTAAGTGACTCAAGGACGAGTCACGAAATTATGTTGGGGGCCTGTTGGGATAGGGTCCCCTAAGTTCAAGTTTTGGTACTTAATTTTTGTACAAATGTAAAGTCTACACGATTTGAGGAAGCGGAGCATGAAGATAATAAGAGTCAAAGGGGCTTTAGTCCCTTATGTTGTTTGGGAGATAAGAAGTTTTGAGACTTGCCCATGGTCTGTGGACCATGGTATTGTAAAATCAAAGGATATATATAGAAGAGTCATAACGAGTCTAGAAGATAAGTCATAACTAGAAGATCATTGTTTTGGGCAAGTAAGCTAAGGTAGGAAAATCTGTTTCTTGTACATAGGCCAAGGGGAAGGCTCCTACAATTGAGTGCGCAGAGTCCTTGGTAAGTCCGCAGGTTGAGTGCATGGGCCCCTGTAGCTAATTTTGTAGGGAAAAAGAGTCAGTACTTGAAAGGATGCATCTAATAAAGATATTCTTTCTCCATTAATTGTGCATCTATGTATCTATTGTTACTGCTGCAGTTTTCTATATTTTCACTTTGTATTGCAAATTATGTGAATGAATGCTTATCTTAGTGTGAAAGTGATAGATCAGTAATATTTTTTGATGCTATGAATGTTTAAATACCTTCACGAAGATATAGATGATGTTTAGGTGAATTACTATAATTTACTATTTCGAAAGGGTTAGGGTTCGCAAAGACAAAGCTAATCTCTAGAAGTTGTAGGAACCCATCACACAGGCCTCTATATGAAAAAAACTAGTTTTTTCATCCCCCAATACTGCTTTAGGTGAGACTGCAGCCTGCGCTACGCGTGTTGTTGCTGAAAGGGCAAGCAATTTAAGGTTTTGTTGGTTAGCACAGCTAAGTTTGAACCTGGGTCAGGGCCCATCAAGCTAACAATGCTCAGTGGTGCAAAGCTAGGACAGGAATTATGGGTAAAGATAGTGAAAATTATGTGTTATATGGTATATAGATCACCCTCATTAACATTGGATGAAAAGACTCGACACAAGGTTTGGACTAGTAAGAAACATTAACTTAATTTAACTCATAGGGTATGTTTGGTCTAAAATGTGGATGCATATTAGAGTTTCATTTACTATCAACTTGGGTAAGTAAACTTCAAGGATCATCCAATGTATATGGACTTAGAGACAAACTAAACTAATCTAGGTGAAGAAATGCCAAAGCTCCCTTACAGGAGGTCTTTCATTGGGATTTCCAACACCTATTTAGTCATTTAATCAAAATGAAATCTAAAGACATTGTGACAAGTGTAAGAAATATTAAAGCTCCCTTACAGGAGACTGTCCATTAATATTTCTAACATCTTAATCTATTAACTAAGAAATGAAGGCATTTAAACATAATTCAAATTGATTACAGGAAATATTAAAGCTCTCTTACAAGAGACTATTCATTTATATTTCCAACATCAAGATATTTAAACTAATTAAATTAAAAACATAAATGAAAGAAATCTTACTATACCAAAACAAGTATGCAAGTGAGGCAATGGGGGGCCTCCATAGCTCCACAAGCATGCTTACAAAGAAGTCAAATGTAGAAGAAAATCCAATCCACTTTATTTATCCTCAATTGCAAATTGCAATTACAAGCTCCAAGTTCTACATTCCAAGAGATCCTAAGCTCTACATTACAATGATTCTAAAATCTAAAATTACAAATGAAGGACTAAGTTTCTAAATTCTAAAAGTTAAGATTACAAAATGAAGATTACAAATGAAAGAGATAACACTCCTATTTATACAAAAGCTATGATAACAAACTCATAAATGTAAATCCACTATTCCCTCCTTTGACCCACATATTTCTCAACCAATGGTGACACATAACCCTATCCTCCATGATCTCCTCCATGAGGTCCATGATCTTCTCAAATTCGAATTTGAACATAGAGTGCCACATAAAGATGCCTTGGAAGCTTCCTTTGTACCTACACATGTCAACAAACTCCTTCTAATTTTTAGGTATAAGTATATGGAGATTATTTTCTAAAGTTTAACCATAAATCCACTTAAAAATGCTAAGAATTAATAAACTTTGGAAAAGCATAGTTATAACCCAATAACGAGGTAAATGTAATGATGTGGAGCTGGAATGGAGGTGACATGGAGGTAATATGGAAGTAATGTGAACGTATTGGTGAATAATGGAGTGAGAATAGGGACTATTTTGAGGCCCAATAGGGTATTCGGGTGTGATTCTTCTGTACACATTCCAAAGGAGAATAGAAGTAATCTAGATAAGAAATATGAAAGGTGTATCTTTATTGGATATAAACATGTTTTGAAAGGATATAAGGTTTGGAACCTAGAAACTAAGAAGGTTGTGTATAATTGACATGTTGTATTAGAGAAGTCAAAGGTGCTCTCAAAGAGGAAATCCTACCAAGTGAGAAAGAACCATAAAATTTATAGTTTGAAATGAAGGATGACGAATCAAACTCTAAGAAGAATAGGAAATAAAATAAGGAGAACCACATACTCTAGTATTTAGGAGATCAATTTGAGAAAGAAGGCAACATAAAGTTATAATTCACATAATTTCCATTCAAATGTTTCTTTGTTTATTATTGATGATGATCATAGAACTTTTAGTGAGATAGTGGATCCAAGGATGTAAAACTCTATAAAAAGGTCATGGTTCAATAAATGGAAACCTTATACAAGAATGAGGGTTGGGATCTAGTGATATTATTCGTTAGAAGAAATCCCATCAGAAGAAAAAGGGTGTTTAAAAAGAAGTTGATTGTAGAAGGCATAATGGAAAAATACAAAGCTTAGTTAGTATCAAAATGTTATTCCCAAGTAGAGGCAATTGACTTCGGTGATATATTTTCTCATATTGCTAATTTAACTTCTATTAGATTTATTTTATATGTTGTTACAAATATTTGGTTTGAAATAGAATATTTGGACATGAAGGTAACATTCCTACATGGGAATATGAAATAATAAATCTATATGAGAAACTAGAAGTCTTTGTTGTGAAAGGACAAAAGCAAATAGTATGAAGGATGAATAATTCCTTGTATGGGTTAAAGAAATCCCCAAGGACGTGGAATCAAAATTTAATACATATATATTGAGACTTGGCTTCAGAAGGAACAAAGCATATCACTATGTGCATTTAAATTTTGTTGATGCTCATATTACTTATTTGGTCTTGTATGTGGATAATATGTTGTTGATTGGAAATGATAGGGAAATAATCAAGGAAGTGAAAACTCAATTTTCCTCTAAATTTTACATGAAATATCTTCGTGTTGCAAATTTAATCTTGGGCATGGAAATTAGAAGAGATTCAGAAAATGATAAAATTTGGTTAAGTTAAAGGAAGTATGTTGAGACAATATTGAATATGTTTAATATGTAGGAATGTTAATTGTTAAAGCTACCTATTCCTATCATTGTAAATTTATATGTAGATCATTGTCCCAAGACATAGGAAAAGGAAGAGGGCATGTCCTATGTTTTGTATGCTAGTGTGGATGGAAGCTTGATGTGTGCAATGGTATGTACTAGAACAAACATTGCACATGCAGTGGGAATACTAAGTAGGTATATGTCAAAACCAAGGAGGGAGAAATGGAGAACATTAAATAGGGTTTTAGGTATTTGCATGGAACCACTACATATGGATTTTTCTACCAAGGAAGAATAGGATTAGATAGAGTGTTGAGCGTACATGATTTGTTGATGTATATAGGATTGGAGATCTGGATCACCAAATATCTACAAGTGGGTACGCTTTTTAACTATTTGGAGGAGAAATCAATTGGATGAGCAAAAAATAATCCATAGTAGCACTCTGAATTATTGAAGATGAATACATGGCAACCACTCATGAAGGAAAGGAAGCAATATGGTTATAGGGATTATGCTTAAGTATTAAGTTGGTACAAAAATCTATAAGGATAGATTTTGATATTCATAGTGCAATAATCATGGAAAAGGACCCAAGTTATTATTTAAAGACCAAACATATTGATGTTTAATATCAGTGTATGAGAGATATGATTGAATACAAGAAGGTGTTGATGAAAAAAGTGGCTACTTTGAATAATTTTTCATACTCATTGACAAAACCCTTGAGCACTGAGATGTTCTCTTGGTGTAGAGGAAAAAATGGGAATTATTTCCTAGGATTTATAATCATGTAGTACTGTGAACCCTTGTGTGCAAAGAAAATAAGTGGGAGAATGTTGGGTGTGTGTTATATTCTTTTCACACCTATCCCCATGTGATATAAACATGCATAATGTGTATAGAGGGGGTCAAAAAGGGGGAATAATCCCCCTTTTTCAAGGTGTGGAATTCCCCTTGCATGACTATTTAGGGAAGTACCCGAAAAAGAAGGATGGTTTTTTGTGTCTATTTTTTTAAGTTTTTGGCACATGGCTTTTGCTATAAGAATTTTTTTGGTATATGGGGATTTTCCCATGGTTTTATAGTTTCGGTTAAGGACCTATATTTGTATTCTAACCTAAGATAAATGGATTGGTGGCTCATGAATTACATGGGATATATATTGTATTTAATAATGTACAAAATAATATATATTGAAAAATCTTGCTAGTTTTCCCAAGTTTAGGTTTCCAGGATAAAATCTGTGTATGATGTTTGTATTTTCCATTGCACCATTTCGATTTTATTAAGAATTTGTTTGCAACAACTAATAGTACAAACTTAAAACCTGCAATTAGTAGATGTCTTGAGTTTATCTGTGAAACTAATCTCAGGAGACAAACCAACCAAGATTTCAAGATATTGGAGGGAAACCATCCCTCCTATCAAGGACGTTGTTCCCCATACGGCTATATAAATAAAAATCGTTGTTGGGCCTTAATTTTGTAAAAGGTTTTTTCTCTCACTTTCCTTTTTCTATGGAATTTTTTAGAAAGTTGTGTCAAGAACCTATATATTTTCATTCAGGAATTCAATGAATAAGCAATCATGTTTTCTAGCTAGTTAGTGTTAAATCATTGAAGGTCTCTCAACACTTTGGAGAGGACCCACCTATAGGAGCTCTATAGACCCTTATGTATCTATTTCCTTTCCATTTACAATTTTTTATGTTAAATTGTTCATAGCATTTTTCTTTATTGTAATAGAGTAGAGAATGGTGTATTTTTCATGTTCCTATAGAAGGAAGGCTTAGTGTGGTTTTGCTTTTGAATGACTCTCATGCTTTTTTCATGCAATATATAGGCTCTATGATGAACATTTAAATTTGAACAAAAATTTATTTTATAAATTGCAGTCTAGAATTTCGTATAAGACTTTCCTATAGTGCCTCAAGGTTCCTTGTAGCTCTCCTATTTTTTTTTATAGAATAGTCCAAAATTCTTTCTTTTGAGTATTTTTCTTCATTTTAATGAATATTTTGTATATCATTACCTTAATGGAACCAAGAACATGGTTTTATGGAAAAGGAATCAAGAATTAGATAGTCATTTTTTAATTTAGTTGTGGATTTTTTTTTCTTGCATTTCTAAGTTATACAATTTAGATGGTTCTATTTCTGCAAATTGTTAACATTATCTTTACTTCTACAAGATTAGAGATAGTATTTCCATTTATAAAACATAGTGGTAGTATTTCCATTTCTTAACTTAGTGTTAGGTCTTTTCTTCATCTACAAGTAGGATTAGTTGAAAGGTGACTTGATAGGTTTTACTTTGAAGATATGGATTACTTCTTAAAACCACCAATTTCTATCTATGTTTGTTTCTCTTATATTTTTCCTCATTATCCTAATATTAATTAATTAATCCATGTAGGAGCGATAATACAAACTTATGCAAGCATAATTAATCATTCAATGGACAATGACACCATAATTAGAGATGTATGCTTAAACATGCAAATAGATCTTAAAAGGAAATAAAGTTATTTTAATGCATAACATAAATTGATTCAACATGCTCACAAATAAAATATCAGAAGTTATCTTCCTAGAAATTAATAGCCAATCGGTTGTAAAAGAATAGTGTTTTGCCTAGCCATATGTACTCTATTGCACTTAATCTATCTATAATAGAGTCCAACATTAATATGAGGCTATGAATCCATAAGTACAAATTTAAATATGGATGGATCTAGCTCTTTTCTCACAACCCAATTCCCAAAATTCAAAATATGTTAATCCATATATTTTTCCAAAACCACCATCCCTCTTTCCCATTCACTTGTGTAACCCAAGAAATGGGATCCACTTCTCTCTTATGTAGTCTCTCAAGATATCCCACTTCCCTCTTGGCCTATTGTGTAGATTACGTAAGAAATATCACTCTTGGGATTCTATGGGTTATCAATTGTAATTAATTTTCCTTAATAACAACAATTTTCCTATACATAGAGTCATGGTTCTATAATAGTTTCATGACAACAATTTTCCATAACCTTATCATAGTAATGTTATGATAGCTTAAGTTAAGAGGGATGGGTAAATAAAGTGAATAATAATGTCTTGGATGCCAAAATTCATAGAGTATATTTGCACGACAATGATAAACCACATGTGTTCATGAGAAGTACACATTTTCCCTCTATCAAAAGGAATCACAAGGACTAAGGAATGGCATGTAAGCAGCAATAAGGACTATGGATTATCAATAATGTTGTCTTCCTTTAGTATCCTTGAGACTCCTAAGCCCCTTTCCTTTCCCCTCCCGTGGAGTCATAAATAACCTTTATTTTTCCCTTCTCCTTTTGTATCATGTGATGTATTTTTATATTATCCTTAAATGTAGACTTTTATATATTATTTTTTTTAGTTTTTAGTAATTCATCATGTACACATACGCATTACTTATTTAGAGATCAAAACTTGGTTATCACAAGTAGTAGAAGAGAAAGGCATTATTTGGATCTCGAGGCAAAGATCTAAGAGACTTGAAGGCCAAGATGAATGTTGTTGGAGGGGCAAATTTAGTTAGTTGACTAGCTAAGTCAAGTCAATAATATATAATGTAAAGTCATTCGACTCTCTAGTTGAGTCAAGAACCTAAGAAGAATAGTCTAAGTCAATTCTGATAGTTAAATTTTTGTAACCTATAGTGGTATATTTGTTGCTATGGAGTACCAAAAAAACTTTCTTTATAGTTGGTTATTCTCAACAAGGAAAACACAGAAATTTGATTGTTGTTAGTGGAAAAACTTGGTAAACAAAGTATTGTAAATAGTGAAAACAATGCATACATAGACATAAACTAAAAACTAAGAAATAAAAAAATAAACAATGCTTGATGAAGCAAACACATCAACAAAGTAATGGAAAAGGCTTCCCTTTATTGATTGTTGAATGTAGAAGAGATACAATAGATGAAGAATACAGTACTTGGAGAGAGTTGTTTGAGCAATGGTGCTGAAAAATCCTCAACAAGGAAGTTCCTTTCCTAAATCTCCTTGCAAGCTTATTCTCTCTCTCAAATAAGCATGAAGACTATCTCAATGGTTAAATCTTCTTCCAGCTAGAATGTTGGATTGTTGTCGAGCAATGTTTCCAGCATAACAATGCTCTACTCCCTCTTGTTTTTGGTTCTCTAATGGCCTGTTTATATAGAATTTTGAATTCCTCTTCCCTCTCTTCGTTCATTAATGAGAAAATGACTTATGAGTAGGACAAGAGGATCCTTTAGGGGTTGTATATCTCCAAATCGACTTAAAATCAGCTATCCTTGACTAGTACATGTCAGGGAATTCCATCTTCAAAGTGTGTGAAGTGGTTCTGGATTGTTGACTAAAACTTTTGTTCGACCACGCGGCTATCGAAGAAACAGTCGCACAATCACTAATTTTTGCCTTGGGATGAGTTGCGCAGGTAGACTTTATAATTGAAACCTTTTGATAATTTTTTATTTTTGTATATCATGATGTTTTCAGCTAGAAAATCTTCACTAGTACATTTTTCTGGATGACTTTGGGTGTCATCTAGATTTTACAAATGTGTGTACAATTTTTTTTTGTTAACATAGCTATCTTAACTGAGTATATATATATGAAATTAATGGATGTATCAACATATAGGTTCAAATTGGCTTCTCAAGATATCACAATATAATATACTGCTTTGTTGGTTATCTAATACTTTGTGTATCTTGCCTTATGTTTATGTTTCATATCTTCATGTGAGTTATTGTGTCCTTTCTATTGGCAACCAATGCGCACTATCTTCTACACTACAACATTAGTTCTTTTTCCAGTAGTGTTGGGCCTCCAAAATGTCATCCACTTTCACTTTCATTTCCATAATTTACCCTCATTTCATAACTCTATAGCCCCATAACCTTACATTAAGTAACCATTTTCATGACTGTATGGGTTTATCATTATTATTTCCAAGTCATTGATTTTAAGTATTTTAAGTGAATTTATGATTAAATATTAGGAAATTAACATGTTTTAATATATATCTAAAATTGTAGGCCTACTTGGATATTCTAGAAGGATCCTATTTGGCCACCCAACCACAAATTTGAATTTCAAATTCCAAATCATGAAGATTTGTGGAATAATTGTAGAAGATGTGGATCGTTAACTATGCACATTCAAAGGAGAAGAATCATGGATGAGAGAATTTTTAGAGGATTTGTATCTTACATTTTTAGAATATTGGTTGTAACCACTAGAGATAAATGTGGACTTAGGATATATCTAAGGATCTGTATTTATTGAATAGTTATCCTCAATTTTTGTATATATAGGAGTTCTCCCTTCATACAAAGGGTAGCTAGTGGTTAGAAGTTAGAGGTAGCTAGATGTTAGTTGCTAGTTGGAGGTTCCAAGTTCCATCCAATATGTGTTTTGTAAAGTGAGGATAGAGAATTCTTGTAATATCTTGTAACTCATTTTATGAAATACATACTGCTACTTTGATCTCCAAGATGTGAAAATTGTTCGGTGTGCTTGCTGAGGAATGGAGGTTACCCATATGCTGTAGTTTGCATACCTTTGTACATATTGTTAACATAGTATAGTTATGTTATTCATTTCTTTACAGCAAGTGCGTTTTCATTTTATGAAAGTGTGCTTTCATTTCAGCATGTGTGAGTGTGATTTCAATTCAGCAAGTGTGGTATGATTTTAATTTTGCAAGTGTGACTTCAATTATGCAAGTGTGGTGTGATTTAAATTATGCAAGTGTGGTGTGATTTTGATTTATGCAAGTTTGGCTTGATTTCAATTCTGCAAGTGTGATTTCCTTTATGCAAGTGTGATTTCAATTTCTTTATGTTTGGTTTGGTTTCGATTAAATTGATTTAATTAAATTTGTAGTTAGTTTCAATTTCATTAGATTAATCTATTCTGATAAACAAAAACCTAGTACATATAGTATAGGTATATACCATCAATCTACAAACCCTGGGTTGACAATTAATGACAGGGATTTAACTCGCAATTAAATCACCCAACATTTTGGCGTCGTTGTTAGGGAGGTATACATAGGTGTTTATTTTGAAAGTATAGAAAAATCATTATAGTTTCATTCATTTTTAAATGGATGGTTAAAATCATTTAGGATGCATATTATATTTCAATAATTTTTCAAAACTTTGTACTAATCTATCAGCGTGACAGGAATTATCAGCTAGTTGGAGTAATGCACAAACAATTAAGACTTTGAAGAATTTTCTTCCAAGAAAATTCTCGAATCTTAATAATAGGTAGGATATCTACCTCTTAGGAAGAGTTGATTTTAACTGCATGCAGAAACTTGTCTATCTCTCCACCTCCACAAGAGGATATTCAAGTCTCTTTTGATCCCTCTTGTCAATCTATTGAAGATATTAAACAATCATGTAATAATTTTGATGAGGACCAACTAGTAGAAACTAAGATTGAGGAATGCATAATAAAGGAGGATATTCAATGTGATCTAAACCAATAAAGGAATTAGGAATGTCACGACCTTACCAAAATATGGTTCCAATCAAGGATCAAGTCACTTCACTCTTTCATTCTTACTTACTTCTTGATTGTATTATCAAAACAACTGGTTTTTCATGCTTTGATGTGTTTTAATGCATATTTTTTAGGACTAAGCATGAATATCTTTTTACTCCTGTTACACACATGGTTACACTAGAAATATTTATAGACTTGAAACAAATTTTCTATTTCCATTAGAGTAGAGTAGGATAGAGCCAATGAATAAAAACCAAGTTTGGTGATGTGTGTATGTTTTTCTTTTAAGTTTTTAAGTTAGAGTTCATTTTCTCTGCAATTTTATTTATTGGTGGTGGAGTAAGAGCCACCCAACTATGTTAGGAAACCATCTCACAAAAAGATAGAAAAGATGAATCAATGCCTTATAATTCAACCTCTTCAAGGGGGCAACCTCCTTTACATTACACAAATGAACAATTCTTGGATGATACAAATGACTAAACCTCCCTTCTATATATAGGAGTCTAAGGGGTCATAATATAATCAAGCCGACATAACAATAATAACATAGGGTACAAAAGTAACAATAGTGGGTTTCTATGGGGCATACTAATAACAATATGGGGACAATAGGGGCACAATAATAACAATAAGGGATACAATGACAATAGTAATGGGGGAATCACTAGTATTATAGGGGCCTAACATGCCCCTCTCCTTCCGAAAACCATTGTCCTCAATGCTTGAATAGTCTTGGATGCTTATGTATAAAATTGGCATCCTCCCATGTGGAATCTTTAGCGGATAAGTTCTTCCACTTGATGAGATACTCTGAAATTGATCAATTTCATAGTTGTCGAGTTCTTGTTTATGTGACTTCTTCCAGTTCCAATATAATTTTTCCTTCCTCGTCAAGCTCTGGCAATATTGTTTGAACTAGGATCTTTTCACCTATAACCTTCTTTAAACATGAAACATGGAAAACTCAGTGCACTTGGGAAGCTGCAAGAAGCTCCAATTTGTATGCCATAGTACCAATCTTACCTTGTATGTACCATAATACTTTGGTGATAATTTATTATCCTTCTTAGCTTGCTTGGGGGACATTTGTTTATATGGTTGTAGTTGTAGGAATACCCAGTCACCTACATCAAAACTTCTTTCACTATGATGTTGATCTACCTGTTGTTTCATTCTATTCTACGCCAACGTGAGGTTATCCTTTAAGAGTTGGAGAACTTATTGTTGATGCTCGATGTGTTGTTCCATTGCTTGAACCTAAGAATTTTCTCTTAAATATGATGTGATGGATGGCGGATTATATCCATAAAGTACCATAAATGGGATCATTTTTGCTGCAGTATGGAAGGAAGTGTTATACCACCATTCAATCGGAGGCAACCGTTTGACCCATTGTGTTTGTTTATCAGATACAAAGCAACGAATATATCCTTCCAAACATTTGTTTACTATCTCAGTTTTCCCATCAGATTGAGGATGATAAGATGAGCTATGAGCTAACTAAGTACCAAGACAAGAAAATAATTTTGTCCAAAAAGTTCCAATGAAAATGGGATCTCTATTGCTTAAAATAATCTTTGGGTTTCCATGTAGCTTTTGAATTGTTTCCATAAATGCAGTCGAAATTGTATTGGCTTTAAATGGATGTGATAATGCACAAAAGTGTGCATACTTGGTAAGTCTGTCAACTACCACCATGATGACACTCTTTCCCTCGGACTTGGGTAAACCTGTTATAAAATCCATTGAAACCTCCTCCCAACATTGGCTTGGAACGGATAAAGGTTGTAATAGACCTAGGGTCTTAATTGTTTCAACTTTATTTTGTTGGAAAACCAAATATTCTACCACAAACTTTTGAATATCCGATTTAAGACTATCATGATCTGTTTTTACCTTGAAGTGTCTTCCCATTAGGTAGGGTCGCCATTTCTTAAGTGCATGTAGTATTGCCAACATTTCCTTCTCATAAATAGCTTTGTGTAAATAATTCCCCTTGATTAGATGACTTTCGAAAGCAATAAGTCTTTCATCTTGCATTAAAAAAACACCAATTCCATTTCCTGAAGCATCACATTCCACAATAAAGGTTTTTTTGAATTCTGGCATAGCTAAGATCGGTGCTTGGCACATTGCCTCTTTAAGACGTTCTAAGGCATTTTTTGCTTCTGGAGTCCATGAAAATGCATCTTTCTTCAATAATGTTGTTAGAGGTGTTGCTATTCTCTCATAATTATTAACAAACTTGTGATAATACCCTGTCAACCAGAGAAATCCTCGCAGATGCTTTATGGATGTGGGGATTTTCCATTCCTTAATGGCTTTAATTTTACTAGGGTTTACCTTAACACCTTCATGAGATACAATATGACCCAGATATTCCACTTCTTGTACTCCAAAGAAATATTTGGAGCTTTTTGCATATAATTGTTTCTCCTCCAATAGTTTGAGCACCCTCTCAACATGTTCATCATGATCCCTCCAACACTTGTTGTAGATTAGTATATCATCAAAAAATACTAACACAAACTTTCTAAAGAAGGGTTTGAAAATGGAATTCATCAAACCTTGAAATGTAGAAGGTGCATTGGTAAGGCCAAAAGGCATGACCAAAAATTCATAATGACCCTCATGAGTTCTAAATGTTGTTTTCGGAATGTCTTCAGTCTTCATTCTGATTTGATGATATCCTGAACGAAGATCCAACTTGGTGAAGTAAATTGATCCATGCAATTCATCCAATAATTCTTCAATGACAGGAATGGGAAACTTATCTTTAATAGTGAGCTTGTTGAGCTCCCTATAATCTGGACACATGCGCCATGATCCATCCTTCTTGTGCACCAATACTACTAGAGCAGAGAAAGAACTTTGACTCGGTTGAATTATACCAGCCTCTAGCATTTCTGCAACCATATGTTCAATTTCACTCTTTTGGACATAGGGATATATGTACGGCCTGATGTTTGGAGGAAAACTTCCTGGAATTAGATGAATAGCATGATCATGATCACGCACAGGTGGGAGACCATTAGGAGTCTCAAATACCTTGGAATGATTATCTAGAACTTTTTGGAGATCTGGAGAAATAAATGATTCTGATGTGGAAACATCTAGCAAACATAATTGTGCAATTACACCTTTTTGTTCCTTTTTTAGAAGCTTTGTCATACCGTTAGAGGTGATTATCTTTCCCGGTTTCCCTGCAATACCCCTTAATTCAACTTCCTTTCCTTCCACACAAAATTTCATGAAAAGTTCTTGAAAATTAAAAGCTATTGTACCCAAGGATTAACCATTGGACTCTTAGTACAACATCAGCACCACCCATTGGAATGGAAAGCATTGGTCTATTCAATACATATTCTCCCATGGATAGCTTGATATTATGGCACTTTCTAGAGCAATTTATAGTTCCTCCACTTGCAGCCATCACTTGACACTCTCATGCTGGATATACGAAGCAATTCAATTCCTTTGCTATCTTACAATGAATAAAATTATGGGTACTTCCCGAATAAATCAACACTATTACCTTTTTCTTCTTGATATGCCCTTATATCTTAATAGTTTGAGTAGTGGTAGTTCCATCCAATGCATTACAAGGTATGGTCAGATTCATTTCTTCTTTATCTAGGATATTTTCCTGGAGTATATCCTCTTCTTTTGACATTTCTTGTTCTTTTTCTTCCTCCTCTTCACAATCTATGTAGAATAATTTCTTCTCAGCACACTTATGGTCTTTAGTGTATTTGCTATCACAACTGTAACAAAGCCCTTTTTCTCTTTTTTCTTCCAATTGTTGTGGTTTTAACCATGTAGGTTGTGGAAGGCTAGGGGAAACAACACTTCCATCTTTATAGTTGTGAGTGGTATGCTTCTTGGTTGCCATAACTTTTCTTTCCATTTTTCTTGCTAACCTGAATGCCTTCTCTAATGAATCCGGTTCCCAAAGGCGAACATCATGTTGGATATTATCCTTTAAAGACCCTATGAACACATCAATCCTATGCTCCTCTGGAATATCTTTTACCCTTATGTTCATTTTTGGAACTCCTGAATGTGCTCCATTATTGAACCCTTTTGTTTGAGACTTATCAATTGGCTAAAAAAAGTGTTGCTTTTTGTATCCTCATAATGTGCTGTCAATTCTTCCGCAAAAATTTCCCAAGTGATAATTTGTTTATGAGAGCAAAGCCATTGATACCATACAGACTAATTTGGTTCCAAATATAAAGTTGCAATACGTACCTTTTATGTGTTTTGCACGTTATTGAGATCAAAAAATTTCTCCATCTGTAATATCCATGTTGCAAGATCCTTGCCATCAAACTTCCTCATATCGATTTTTAAAATATGGTGGGTCTTTGATCGAACATTAGAGTCTATGGAATCATGATTAACATTTCTTTTGTTCTCATCACGAGTTTCCTTTACTACCCTTTCACCATTAGTGACCATTAAATGTAGAAAATTATTCATATTTGTCTTCAATTCTTGCATCTTATTATCCATGCCTTCCATTTTAGTGTCCATGCCATTCATTTTAGCTTCTATTCCATCCATCTTAGCTTCTACGCCTTTATTTAAACAATCCCTCTTAGATTCTATTGATTTTTGTGCAAGTGACACTTGTTGCACTTGGTCTCGTAATTTTGATATATCATGTTGCATTTCTTCCTCTTCTTCATGAGTCATGCTAGAGCTTTCAAGTTGCTTACTGTTTGCATTTTCTTTCCTTGGGGCATCAATTACCAATAATAATGCTTTTCTATGCCCTTCAAATTCCCTCAAACTAATTTTTCAAACCAAGATTATGCAAAAAAAAAAAAAAAACTACACACCTTTTTTCACTTTGTAGGAGCTTGATATTGAATTTGATGTATCTCTATAATTTAGGATCATCTAGTTCTGAAATTACAACCTGTATTAGCTCCCTGTGTCCTCTTCCCAATGCCACTAGTCCGATCCAAATTGAATTCTCTAAGAATGAGTTATGTGAAATCTCCCAAGATGACCTGATTATAGACCTTTCCAGAAGAGTGTACTTGTATGAAGTGCCATGTGTCACTATTTCAACCTTTGCCACTGAAAAATATATACAAGAAACTACAGTTCGTCCTCTTTCTGTACCTTCTTACCAAATTTCGAACTGATGCTCAGAGAGAAAGTTATGATGATTTTCCCTAGGTCACCTATTTGGAATGTAATTCACAAGTATGCAAAAAGACCAACTTCCTGAGATCATATCTCTGTAAATATAGCGTGAAAAGCTCTAAAATTTGGACCCGAGGTTTAGTGTGATTTCTTCGCAAATGGTTTTTTTTCACTTCTGAAATGTCGCAGAAAAAAAGTTATAGTGAAAATGCCACAATGACCTATTTGGAGCAGTGAAACCTAGAATCCAAAGCTCCACTACCAAATGTTATGAAACCAACTCAAAAAAAGATAGAAAAGAGAGATCAAGGCCTTAGAATTCAGCCTCTTCGAGGGGGAAACGTCCTGTACATTACACAAATGAACAATTCTTGGATGATTCAAATGACAAAACTTTCTTTCTATATATAGGAGTCTAAGGAGTCACAATATAACACAGTTGACCTAACAATAATAATATAAAGCCACATAAATAACAATAGAGGGATTTTATGGGGCACAATAATAAAAATATGGGGATAATAGGGGCACAAAAATATTAATAAGGGATACAACTACAATAGTAATGGGGTAATCACCAGTATTATAGGGACCTAACAGGTGATGATTTCAAGGAATGAGGACAACAGTTAAAAGAAGAAATTTTTGCAAAGGCCAAGGTCACCACAGTACTCCAAGCCCTCCATCCACTTCATATTCACTATCTATTCATCATTCATCCATCCCATTTCATTCTTGGAAAAAATAAAAAAGAGCATCCTCTCCATTTTCACAAACCTATGGTACTCCCTTTGAGCCCTAGCATCATCTTCCAATCTCTCTTCATCATTTCTCATCACTCCCATCCAGTTAGAAGAATCTGAAGGAAGAAAGAATGACTACTACAGGAAGGCAGAATACAAGAAGGAAGAAAGAAAAAAAGTGTGCTAAAACCCACAACGGGAGTGTCTAAGAGAGACCTAATCAAAACATAGAACTCTAAGGCCATTAGGCAATCATCCAGGCCATAAAAGAGAAGAAGAAGGCAACAAAAGGAAATGGGGCATTCACCATGAAAATAAAATTCAAACTGCAGTGATAAAAGGAGGGTTTCCAAGACGTCTCTAATCTCTTTCTAGCTTTTTTCCAGGGCCTAAAAATGGGAGAAATGCATGGGAGTCAAGTTGAGGGCCAGCCCTAACCTCAGTTTATCATTTATACTCAAAATTGTTTCCCTGTAGTTTTAAAAGGGTTTCATGTAGGTTCCCTGTAGTTTTGACAAGAATTCCTGCAAGATGTCCTATTTATCATCTAAAAGCATCTTGAAGCTATTAGAGGTGTTCAAATGGTGGAGCAAGGTAGCAGAAGGTTCATAAGGGTGTGTAAGACCTTGCAAAATTGAAAAATATTCAAAAACCAATCTTGAATAAGGGGAAGAAGGCAAGCTAAGGGTCTCAATAAACAATGGTCTTTCTTTGCACAAATATGTTTTTGGGCTTGCCCTTGCAGAACTTGCTGCCAATATTCTTAATGCACGAGAGAAAGGCCATCAGGGCCATGGATGAAGCACAATGAGGTCACTAAGTTGCTCAGAGAATGAAAAAAACTTTCAGCAGGAGGTATGTTGGGCCTCTAAATTAGACATAAATTAAGGCCCATGCATCTAATTAAAAACATAAATTAAGGCCTATGACCATCGTTTAGGACATTAAACCTCTCTTTTTTCATTAGATAACTTATTTTTAACTTTAATATTTTCATTAGGAAAGTTTATGAATAATTGAATATTTGTGCCTAATATTATTTATTTTTGTGGAATATTATGAGAATATTGGGAAGATTATGAAGAGATGGAGGAGGAGATAATTTAGGGACTTTTTTGCTACTATTAGAGGATCAATAATAAATAATAAAGTCAACAATATATTATAAGATTATGGCACAAATTGTGGAACTCCAATGATTGAGAAAATCTAGGAATGTGTTCCACTAATCAAGTGAGTAGATCCACTAATCAAGGGATTTCACTCGAAAAGCTTCCTCCATTCATGGTGAATGATTCTTAATCATTTTTTATAAGTACCAAGTAGAATTTTCCTCTAGGGAATGATTGAGAAAATCTAGGAATGTGTTCTCTGCTATTTAATGCAAATTCCTAGTATTGGGGACTAGATCCACTAATAAAAGAATTTTGGTGGGAAAATCTTCCTCCATTCATGGGGAATGGTTCCTAATAATTTTGTATAAGTACCAATTCTAATTTTCCTCTAGGGGGAGATTTTCATTAGTTTTATTGTGGAGAGAGATTGTATTTTTGGCGTTCCATTATATTTTCTTGCAAGGATGTAATTTTATTGTTGAAAATAATGAAGATTGGTGTCATGTTTAGCTTCTAAATATTTTTCTCCTCCACAAGTCTCTGATTTTTCTTGGGCTTGGCCATCCTAGCAACCTCAGAGCCCTTTTGTATCGTTTTATTTTCTTCTTTCCATTGCTTATTTACATGCATCTATAGTTTTTATTCCTTTCTATTTATGCATTTACTATTAATGATTTCTTGTTGTAGAATTGAGTTAAATGGTTGATTTAAGTTATTTTGTAGGATCACAAGAATTATTTCATCCTTGGAAAAAAATTTTAAGTTCATAATAATTTTCGAGTTGCTTGGATTAGTCTTCTCATTCCCAAATCTAGATTGTTGGAACTATTTTTTAGCAAAGAATAGTAAATTTATGATATTTTTTAGAGCATGATAACGAGATTCAATCAAATTGATTCCACTTGTATTAGATCACAAAAAAATTATAGTTCATAAAAAAATTACCCCATTACATTTACGCTTGATTTGCTTAGGCATTTTTTATATTTACTAGCTCACTAGTTCTCAAATTTCTAAATTTTTGACTAGTAATGTTTAAAAAAAAATTTGCATGGGTTAACAGAGGTCTTTTTGAGTGATTACACTTAGAATGGGTACCTACGACATCCTAGTTAATACCAAAATTTTTCCCATCCAATTTGGATTTGATTTTCTTGGTCATTTGATGAATTATTGTAAATTTGTACATCCTGTATGAAATCAGGGGATCCTGTACGAAATCATTGTATCATCCTATAGGAAAGCATGTTTTGAATCCAAATTGAGGAAAAATCATCTAGCAAGCCAGAAAAAGGTCCCTACTTGTCTCCCAAGTCTTCTTACCATTCACCATCATCTCCAAGCCACCTGATACATCACCAAAAGGGATTAGCTTTCACACTCTCACATGAAAAAGACAAAAGGAAAACAAATTTATTTTATTCATTTACATGCACAACAATAGAAGGTGTGATGGTTTGAATCTGCATGCTTATGATAGTAGGATTACATACATGTTAACTTAGCATTCTTTTGAAGGAAATCATCTTAGGAGTTAGTTAGAACATGTTGTGTTTTAGCATTTGATTTTATTCTCTTTCCTTGTACTTTCTTTCTTGCAATAGGTTAAAGTTCCATTTCGAACATTTCATTTTCTTCAATTATTTTAGGATTTGAATTTAGTACATACCCTCCATTACATTATAACACCAAATGACGGACACATTGTATGCTGCACATATAGTGTCAATACCTCTTAAGTTTGTACGAACCCCAGATTGATAATTAAAGTCGATAGCTTTGATAGTTGCAAAATTCTTGTTGCAATACCAATGCTCATCAATAGTCATGGCATATGTGACCCGAGATATCTTAATTAATGAATTGTAGTACTCGAAGGGTGTAAACCCAAATTGGGAGTTGTGAAAGCCCATAGGTAATGTGTGTCGAGGTAGTGCAAAGATAAATTTGATAACGTAATTTGTTATCCGTCAAGATTGTAATAATGAAATTAATACTCTAAGTTGTGCCCTTTGATTGTCATAGGGTTTTATTTGAGTATTACCTTGAACTTTAATTTTTTATGGTTTTGAAAACTTACAGAATGAAGAGGAGGAAAGGAATTAAATAAAAATAAAGTATTCCTTCATTTTAAATAAAAATAATGATGATAAGAAATATGATTACTATGGGGGTAGTTTCATAAAATAATTAGCTAATTCTGATGTTTGGGTCAAAACCGTGACTTTTTTATGAAACAATCTTAATTGATGGAAAGCTAATGACCATATTTCTTAATTAATGGAAATAATCTTGATCGAATCTCTGTACATTCTCAATCAGAGAAAATTGATGCTACAGAAGAAAGCAGTTACCCAGGTTAAGTGCAATAGAAGCACTTTAGTGAGGAGATGTTACCCGAGGTGATGAGAATAAACATTATATGCATGAGGGCATATATCAGCCTATTTTAAGGGCTAAGAAACACCGAGGGACTCGAGGGGGCGAAGATGTAACACCCTCAGTTTGTATAAAATATCTATTTATTACCACTATTTACTTTTACTTCTCATGAGCTAATAACTTATGGGCTTAATGTTAAGCCTAAGTGAACTTTGAAAAGTCTCAAAGTTATTTTGTTTCAAAGCAAACTTGGTGAGTCCCAAAATTCAAGGGAAAAATACCAACAAGAAATTTTTTTAACTACTAGATAGTTACTCTCTCTCCCTCTAATCCTAGAGATAAAACATAAAAGCCAAACCAAGAGAAAAAGGAGAACATGAACAAGCTAGAGGAATTTGATGAGAGGAGAGAAAGAAGTGTTTTTTAACTCCTAGACAGTTACTCTCTCTCCCTCTAACCCTAGAGATAAAACATCTCCATGGGCAAAGCCAAACAAGGAGAAAAAGGAGAACATGAAGAAGCTAGAGGAATTTGACGAGAGGAGAGAGAGAAGTATGGAAGCTTTATAAAAGAAACTCTGAAGGCTAGTGAGGTGATACAAGAAAAGGAGATTCTTGAGCTTGACAGGGAACTAGTGGAATTCCTTAGGTATATGCTTGTGAGTTTAAGAGTTCCTGATTGGAGTGGAGAGGTTGATGTCCATGAACTCATTATTGTAGGCCATTGTCAAAGAAAATTGTTCTTGAAAGTGGAAGCTCAGGGGAGAGAATCGCATAGTTGGGAGGTTCAGTTTATTTTCCCACTGAATGTCCACTGCCAATTTTCGTGAAAGATACATAAACTATTTATGCTTTAACATTCCAAAGTAGGGTAATGTATCTTGTTGTTAAATAAAGGAAAAGATTCTGTAGAAATGTTTGATGTATTATATTATTACAAGAAATGAACAAGTATAATATGTAGAAAAGTGAATTTGTGGCAAAGTACAATATGTTTTTCATAATGAAATCAGAACTGGACACTATGTCTTTCATAATGAAAACATAGCTAGACATTGTTATGAAGATTCAAAAAATACAAAAAAACTGCAAGTGTAAATAATGTGAATGAATAAACATATAGACTGTAGAGAGTAATCAACATTTCTTTCTACCTAGAAGATAACAAAACTGGAAATGTGTATTACAATAGAAGATGTTTTTCTTTCTCACATATACATCCAAGATAATGTAAACAATAAAAGAAAGGTCAGGTCGTGTAGGGATTATGCTTAGTCCTCGGTCTAGAGCTCCGGAAACCACTTCCAAACAGTCCAAACTAGTGGCCATACATGTCATGCCTATGGGTTGTGATAGAAGTTGACAACAGAGCCAACTAACTTACAACGAAGCGTGCTCCCCTTTTATAACATCCTTAAAAAAAATACTGAAGAATAAATGTTGAAGATAACTGCATACAATGTGAAACTCAGGAAACTAATTCATCAACTTAAGATTTTTAAAAATAGATAGAAGAACAATTTGTTCGTTAGCAATGGAATGCATGTGTGATTCCTTGAGTAACAACACATAAAATTGTTGAGATTTTCGGTTTTAATAAATTAGGCAAAAAACTCAAGTAGGTAACAACAATAGGATTTGTTGATATATTAGCTCTATTTTGTTGGGAAAGAGTTAATGCATCCTATATTTGTTGTGAGAGGATTTATGAGTCAGTTAGATTCTCTTAGCTATAAAATATATGCCCGTACAGATATTGGGATGAGCTAAAGAGTGTGAGGAAATAATTATTTGTAATCTCCTGATTAATAATAAGATTGTCGATGCCTCTGGTTGGTGGACGTAGCCCAGATTGGCTGGGTGAACCACGTTAAATCATTGTGTCATTTGTGTATGTTTTTATACTATATTTTATCTTTTAGTTTCCGCTGCACATTGTTATGCTTCAACAAGTGGTATCTGAGGGTGTTGGAGAGAGTGTGTGCATGGGAATGGATTGCTGTAGGTGGAGTTTTCCGAGTTTTGGCGATTGGCGCGGGTTCTGATGAAACAGTCGCGCCAATAATATGCAGTGAATGGATTGGCATGGGTAATTTGGGAATAAAAGCGTTAATTGGCACGGATCTGACTTTATTAGTCATGCCAGGACGCCAAGATCCCGATCGGCGCAGATCCGAGGGGAAAATTCATGCCAATTTTCCATTTACTTAGAGCGATTTTGCTTCCGGCACAGATTGTCTACTATTAAGATATCGCCAACATGCCAACCGAGGACTGTGTTCGTAAAACTGCAATTTTGTATTTGGTTTTTCATTTATAATTCGCAGTTTGTACAACACAACGATTTTTTGATAGAATAAAGGAAGTAGAGTAGAAGGCGAAGGCATTTGTTATTAGATATTAATTTGATTCATTAACAAGCTAGAATTGCAGATTGTTTTTTGGTTGATACAATATGGCGAAAACTCATAGTGCTCATTTTGAGATCGATAAATTTAATGGCAAAAACAGCTTCGAGATCTAGAAGGTAAAGATGTATGATCTGCTTGTGCAAAAAGGTGTGGCAAAGGCATTGATGGGAAAATCCAAACAACCTTACAACATCACAGATGATGAGTGGGACGAGATGGATGAAAGAGCAGTGAGTGTTATTCGACTATGATTGGCGGATGATGTTTTGTTTAATATCGTGTCGGAGAAAACAACTGCTAGTTTATGGACGAAGCTTGAGAAGCAGTACATGACAAAATCCTTAACCAATAGGATTCTCCTGAAGCGACAGTTGTACAGTTTGCGAATGAAGGAAGGTACATCGATTGCTGATCATTTGAATGCTTTTAATATGCTTCTGGTGCAATTAGAAAGTATAGAAGTAAAATTTCAATCGAAGATAAAGCTATTACTTTATTGTGCTTGTTGCCCGAGTCGTGGGATCATTTTGTTACTTCTATAAGTCTTAGTTCATTATAAACCATTGAGTTTGATGATGTAGTTGCATCTTTATTATCTGAAGAAACAAGGAGAAGGTCACATTTAGAAACCTCTACATCAGAAGCAATGATGGTCAGAGGTCGTTCTAAAGAAAGACGCTCCAGTAGGCAGAGTGACTCATGTTCAAAGTCGAAAGGGAAGAAGAGTAAGGTAAAGTGTTGGTTTTGTGGAAAATCGGGGCATTTGAAGAAGGACTGCCGGAAGCAACAACAAACTTCTAAAGAAGATTCTTCGACAGAGAAGAAGGAGGCAAATACGAGAGATACAGGTTCGGCATCTGGTTCAGGTATGAATGATGAATTATTATCAGTTAATTTGTCAAATCATGATCAAAATTGGTTGTTAGATTCTGGTGCATCAAACCACATGTGTATTCATAAAGAATGGTTTAAGACATATAAATCAATTAATGATGGAGTCATGTACATGGGTAATGATGTAACATGTAATATTGTGGAAATTGGGAGTATACAGCTACAAATGTTTGATGGGACAACCAAAATGTTAATTGATGTGAGACATGTACCAGATTTAAGGAAAAATCTAATTTCACTAAGAGGACTTGATACAAATGGATATAAAACTGTAATTGAAGGTGGAGTTATGAAAATTTACAAAGGTATTTTACTAGTTATGAAAGCTAAGAAGGTAGGAAATCTGTTTCAGTTAGAAGGAAGTACTGTGTCAGATCATGTGTCTACGGTGTCTGAGCATGACAATAGTTCCATTCGCTTATGGCATCAAAGGTTGGGCCATATGAGCGAAAGAGGGTTAAAAATTTTGGCTGATCACAAGTTACTTCCAAATCTAAAGTCTGGAAAGTTAGATTTCTGTAAACATTGTCTATTTGGAAAACAAAGTAAGAAAAAATTTAAGGCACGCAAACATATTAGTAAAGGAATACTTGATTATATCCATATAGATGTTTGGGGTCCAGCCCCTACAACCTCATATGGTGACTCATCATATTTTGTATCATTTATTGATGATTTTTCTAGGAAAGTGTGGGTCTACATCTCAATTGTGAATTAGGATCCCTTAATATGGATTCATGAAGTCATAAACGTGGGGTTAAAAGCACACTCCTATGGACTCAGTCTATTAAATATACACTGATTTTTTTTTTAATTTCAAAATTATTTAAAATATTTATTTGTGAAAGATTGATATATATAATTAGTGTATTTAATTTTTTAGTAAATGGTTTGAAAATTAAATTTAATGATTATTTTTGAAAATATATATTTTAATTTATATATTACATGTGATTAATATTTTTATTTTTGGATGGAATTGGCTTTTTCTTCAGGTGAAAGTAAAAGTGAGATTAATATTATACCAATTTACCATTATAAACATGAAAATGTTTTTTTTCTCAAAAAAATCATTACAACAATATTCATCAAAACTCAAAACTCAATATATAACTAGTAAAAAAATTGAATCCATAATAATAATACTCATTCAACTCCACCAAATAAAAACTTAAATTAAAATTTAATAATTATTATAATATAATAATAATAAATTACATAAATTAATAAACGTTAATAATGTAAAATGAATCTAACTTTATATATATATATATATTCCTCCAAGCATTGTATACCGACATTGTTTGGTTCACTGTAGATGTACATTTCTCCATTTTTTGTTCCTCGTGCCTGCATCCATCATATATCATTCAACAACAAAATCCATGCATTTGCAGCATTGTACCAGCTCATGCATTTGCATTAATGTACTGAAGTGATATGAAGGAACATTTTGAGATTTTCCTGAAGATGACATCTTTCAAAAAAAAATACTTTAAAACTTGAAGTAATCTCATGAATCCTTCAGATTTATATTGCAATATCTATGTCTCAGGAATATTCAATATTCTTATAAAAATGAATCCAGTTTCTCCACAATATTAACGAAGCTCAAACCACAAAACATAATCCAAAAGCAGTAATTCGGATGCGAATAAAAAATAGTAATTTGTCCAATAATTCAGCAAAAATTATTCAACATTGACATAACTTGAGTACATACGCGAAACTACAACAAAATATCTTTGTTGAAATCGAACTAAGGAAACAGCATTAGAGAACCTTTGAGAAAACCATTGAAAACTCGATGCATCTCCAGTCAGAATTTGCAGTGCTCCTCGGGTTTTCACATTTGCAAATAGCAAGGCTGGATACCTAAATTATCCCAAAAAAATATGAATTTAGGAAGATTCACATATTGCTGGACACTCTATTAAAGGCAGACTTCAAAATGAGATGTGTACATAGCTCAGGAGGGATAAACTCGTTAGGCAAAGTTTGATTGATAGCTAAGCGGCATCATCCCCACTCCTAGTGCTGGCTTGCTAGAATAGAACACGGTGAGTAGTAGAAATGTGCCGCTGCTCTTGCGATTCGAGGCTGGGTCTTACAAGGTCAAGAAAAGGTCTTACAAGGTCAAGAAGGCCACACTTTCATGTTACCCGGAAAAGAAAAAAAGCTCTTCAAAAGACATGAGGAACTTCGATGAGAGTAAGGGTTAAATATGCTATTAGACTCATGTAGAAAGAAATTTCAGATGCAAAGTTCTCATGAGTTAATGACATGGGTTTCGTAAAGGGTAGACATGTTTTAGATTATAAAAGCTCAGAGGGGATAGCGTCAAACTTCATATTATTATTGCCATCGATGATAATCTGATCTTGTGACCAGATGGCAGCTTCCATATTCTCAGATTCAACTGTGCAATACCGCATCATCCTGATCTTGAAATTGATTGGATACGCAATATAATTATGGGAAACCACAAACACAACGAAAATTTCATTATCTTGTCGTTGATACCGATCTTCAACCCTGGTAGTACTGAAGGGCGAAATCAGAGGTTGAATAACTGTGGAAATTTCCCATGAATCTGCAACCAAAAGAAGTTCGCTGATTTTCTGGATTTATGAATATTCCTAGATTTTACCATAATTGTTTCATCTGTCAGAAACATAGACAAGTGAAGCGAGCTAGGATATTCGTGAACTCAATTCGGATTTCTACAAATAACATGCACAAAATACTAAATCAAGTTCGATCTATGTCGGTATTATTTGTCGGTCGGCCGCACATACCGTTCTTTCATTGCTAATTCTATGTCATCTCTATCTCAAGCGAGAAACAAACAAAGCTGTGGCAGAGTTTCACTGCGCAGCTTGTTTTGGAATTAAGGCAAGAGAGAGGAACCCCAGAGAAAATATTTTGGGAGAAAATATTTCTAGATCTGCCACTTATATCACAAACCATCCAGGCATTGAAAGTTTATGCTGTTGCTACATACTGTAGACCGTAAATTGAACATGATAAGTTGGATGTGAAATGACAGCTCCAAGCAGTGCAGAAAGTAATCTTGATGGGAAAGGGAGGGAAGACGACGAGATGCTTCTGTGTGAGAAAAGGAGAGAGACACAGCCAGTGGAAGGAATGTAAGGAATAGGAGCTTTCAAAGATGATGTCAGACAAGGTTAGTGAACAGCACTATCCAGCTAACATTAATAGATATGGATGAACTACGAAAATCCCAAAAATCAATCACGAATTTCCATTAGTAAATTCAATATTTATAGATATGAATGAACGAATAAGAACCCACAAGTCAATCACGAGTTTCCATTACTGAATTCAAAGTTTGTAGATATGGATGAACAAATAAAAACCCAAAAATCATTTACGAATTTCTATTAGTAAATTTAAAGTTTATGCGTCCCTCATGATGTTTCTGATGTTGAGAGGAGGTTATTGAACAGCAGTTGAATCCCAAAATGATATCTAATATAATGCACTGTGTAAACCCCCATACTTAAATTCAAAATCCAAAAATCATTTACGAATTTTCATTAGTAAATTCAAAGTTTATGTGTCCCTCATGATGTTTCTGATGTTGAGAGGAGGTTATTGAACAGCAGTTGAATCCCAAAATGATATCTAATATAATGCACTGTATAAACCCCCATACTTAAATTCAAAAAGAGTCAAGGGATCTCTACTTGAATGGTTCATGAGGCACAATACTTGCTAAGTTTTTCCAAATGGGGTAGCAAGCTAAGTGGGCTTGATTGTGGGGAAAAACTCCATAGTTAAGCGTGCTTGAGCCAGAGGAGATCTGGGATGGGTGACCTCATGGGAAGTGATGATTGATGCTATGTGATTCGTTCTCCACATTTCACTAGTTTCAATCCCACTTCTTCACCCATTTCACTAGTTTCAATCCCACTTCTTCACCCCACCCCTATGAGCATCACCTGATGCAATGAGTGCTAAGTGAACTATTCAAAAATCCCAAAATGATATCTAACCCCCATACTTAAATTCAAAAAGAGTCAAGGGATCTCTACTTGAATGGTTCATGAGGCACAATACTTGCTAAGGTTTTGCAAATGGG